>CAUYSK010115559.1:0-16821 GCA_963575035.1 Avahi laniger
GTTATGTGTTAGGTGAATCTATATACTTTATCCCGTTTACTTTGGATTTTTTAAGGAACAGGGACTCACTTTATCGCCCAGGCTGGAGTGCAGTGGCGTGATCACTGTAACCTCAAATTCCTGGGCTCAAGCAATCCTCCTTCCTCAGCCTCCCAAATAGTTGCCACCCTGCCCAGCAAATTTTTAAAAAATTTTTTTTGTAAAGAGGGGGTCTTGCTATGTTGCCCAGGGTGGTCTTGAACTCTTGGCCTCAAGTGATCCCCCTGCTTTGGCCTCCCAAAGTGCTGGGATTACAGGTGTGAGCTGCCATGCCTGTCCTACTTTTTGATCTTTTAAAAAATTCCACAATTAGAGATAGCACTCTGCCTCTCTTACAGAAGAATAAACTGAAGCATACAGAGTTTAAATAATTCAATGGAGTGAGTTTAGATAGCTAAGTGAGTAGCAGAGGCCAGACTAAGGCAGAGAAGGGAGTGGAATCCTTATCCCAGGCTTTGGAGGAATGTTTCGAGGTAGAGAGCAAAGGAAAATCCAGGGCTGGCCGTGGGCAGGCAGGAGATGGTAGATGATGTGCTCTGGTTTCTTTCTGTGTTAATGAACGTACGAAAGCTCGCTCCCCACACACCCTGTGAAACTAGACCATCTGTGCTCCGTTATTATCCACACTTAAGCACACGTTATCTTCTAAGTACTTCCTGTCATTTTTTTTTTCTACTCCCTAATATTGTTCTGAAGGACTCAAATGGCACGTTAAGGATGTTCAGCTTTTATTTGACTGCTGTAGCACCGGATGGTGGGAAGATTGCAGTGAAGTAGGATTTTGGAGTTACTCATCATGCTGAAAATCCAACTTGAAAAGCCCTGAACTCGGTTACCTGCTAAATTGTTTTATGCCCTAAACATCATGTCATTGTGTTGTGTTTCTTAGGTTCCGATTTAGTCTCAGGTGTTAGAACCTCATTATCCTAGTCCTCTGCACACTGCAAAGAGCATCCTAGATTATCAGACATAAGATGATAGGGAGCAGTGCCCAGAGCCCGCCGGGGCTTGCAGCAGCAAGTGGCAGAGTGCTTTTTATTCCCTGAGGCTCACTGTACCTGACCATGATTCCGTTTGCACCCCTCCTCCTGTTGACCTGTGGGGAGGGCGCCGTGGAGACCGTGAAGCCCCCAGCGTGTTCCTCTCTCCCTCTTCCCAGAGAGCAGCATCTCCGTGGAGGTGGCCAGCAACGCCAGCGTCATCCTGGAGGGCGAGGATTTGCACTTCTCCTGCAGTGTCCGCACGGCGGGCAGGCCACAGGGCCGCTTCTCTGTCATCTGGCAGCTCGTGGACAGGCAGAACCGCCACAGCAATATCGTGTGGCTAGACCGGGATGGCACCGTGCAGCCGGGATCGTCCTACTGGGAGCGCAGCAGCTTTGGGGGCGTCCAGATGGAGCAGGTGCAGCCCAACTCGTTCAGCCTGGGCATTTTCAACAGCAGGAAGGAGGACGAGGGCCAGTACGAATGCCACGTGACCGAATGGGTGCGGGCGGTGGACGGCGAGTGGCAGATTGTGGGAGAGCGCCGGGCCAGCACCCTCGTCTCCATCACCGCTCTCGGTGAGTGAGTGGTGGAACCACATGAAAGACTGCTCCAGCGCCCAGCACCCTAGCCTGACTTTCAACAGTCGGAGTTCTGGCAGGAAACAGCACCTTCCAAAGCGTTTCATTGAAGGGATTCTTTGTAGTGCTGCAGGCGGAGTTGAGGGAACCCACAGTGGATGGTGGGGCCCTGGGGGCTAGCATCAGTGGGGCTATTACAGCTCCTACATCAGGGTGGCGGAGAGCGGAGTTATTACAGTTCTAGCCAGGTCAGCAAGGCCTCCCTCAGGAGCAGTGGCCCCAGGTAGAGGAACATGGTTGCTGCCAAACCTGGCCTGGAAGACAAGGAACATTTAAACACCATGGGTAGAGAAGGGAAGGACAGACAGTCACCCATCACCATTTATTTAGCATTTACTATGTTCCTGGCTGAATCTAAGCACTCAAGTTTAATTGTCTCATTGAATCTTCACCTGGCCAAGAGGTAGACACTTTCATATTATAAGGAAACTGAGACTGAGACAGGTTAAGTGATTTGCCCGAGGCTATAGCTTTTAAATGACCAACTGACAGCCTGAACCCAGGAAACCAGCAATTTATCTTAAACTTTTTCCAAAGCCTATGTTTTTATCTACTCCTCTGTGTGGCTCCAACCTAAGAAGGCTATTTCCTCATTAGTATGAAATGAAAAGATACCTTGAGATTTACTAAAACCAAAGAATATTAGATTTGCTTCGCATGGGGTAAAAAGGCTTCTGTCAACATTTATCTGCCTAATATAATCAGTATATTAAATTTTAAAAAACCAGTGTATGAATTTTCTGGGAAGATAACTTGTCAGGCCGTCCTGTTTATCAGGACACTGACATAGTTGTCCTGAGCAACGTTATATCCCACTCCCTGGGACTGTGCCACCACCTTTGGACACACTATGTAAAGATGGCAGCCCCGAGTAACTTTGCCCCCCGTAAAAGTCCTCCACTTTCCCACCCCTCTGAGATTCGAATTACATGTACTTTCTGAAAGCTTAATCCGAAAGATTGACCTGCTTTCTATAGTAAACCTACAACTCGGATTTCTGTCTCTAGAAACTTCCTCCAGTGATTGAGTTTCCTGATCAGCCCAGTCCCTGTGCCTGTGCTTGGCGCTGGTGTGGACCTGTGGAGATGGAACTTGAGGGGAAGGTTCTGGGCATCTGGTACTGGTAGTTTTTTCCCATCCTGGGAGGTTTGGAATGTCCGAGGAGTGGCAAAGAGTTAGGATTGTTCCTCCAGAAGTAATTTACCATATCAGGTTATCCCCTGAGTTTTTTCATACTTACCCTATGTCTGGTGTTCCCACCACCAGGGGGCACTGAGTGGCTCTGCCCTGGGATCCTTGGGCTGGCTCTGCTCACCTGCTGACCCCTGGGACACCTCTTTCTAGAACCAGGATCAGGTGGCCCAAAAGGGTGGACAAGGAAAAGTGGGAGAGCACCCTGGACTAACCAAGGTTGGCTAAAGTTAGCAGTGGCACACGTGAATTTTCACACTGGTGTAATGAGGCATGGATCCCAAATGCGCATGGGCCATTATGACTGTTCAGTTAGGGCAGCTCTGTGCTCTGTGCTTGTGGCGCGTGTCCGTGCCAGGCCGGGACAGAGTCGTTTGCTTGGAGAAGCTCTCTCCTCTTCAGGTGTGAGGCTAGGAGCACCTGGTATGGGGTCTGTCCCCAAGGTCCTGTCCTACACTGCTCTCATGACACCACCTACTACACACAGGTGCACGAGTGATCGTCACAGCCACTTAATGTTTAAGGATGAGCCTCTGTGTCTTAAACCTTTTATATGTAGAGATAGCTTATGAAATCCAAACTGAAGATCCAGAACTTTCAGCAAATTGTACCTACCTGTTTGCTGACCTAACCTGCTCGTAGAAAGCCAAGATTCATTCTGTGACTAGTCTTTCACCTATGAAATTTAAAATACTTTATGTCTATCTTGTTTCTTTAACAAAATACATACTTAACAAAATATGGTATATATTCTAAGTATGTGCCAGGGATTATTACAAGTATTTTACAAATACTCTTTTAATCTTCATGTGGACCCATTTTATAGATGGGGAAATAGAGACAGAAATTAAGTAACTAATGTCATACAGCTAGGAAGTGTCAAAGTTAGGTAGCTGGCTCCAGAGTCCATCCTTTAACCACTGTGTTATGCTTCCCGTGGCTAAAGCAACCTTAAAAGCCCCTGGAATCTAGTTGCATGCAGGTTTGGAGCCTGACTCTGCCGTTTACCTACCAGCAGCTTGATATTGGGCCATTTATTTAACCTCTCCGTGCTTCAGTTCCTGCATCTGCAAAAAGAGATGATAAGCCTACCTGTTCTGTGAGGTTGTTTTGGGGATTCAGTGAAGTGTGGTAGAGCAATGCAGTTGGCACCATGCATGGCACAGAGAGAGTGCTCAATAAATACCGGCTGCTGTTAGTTTTATGATTCTAATCAATGCATTAATATTAAATAGTATTTCCAGGCCAAAAGAGCTCTGAGGTGCTCATATGGAGGAGTCAGTACTGGGATTAGGAATCCTGCCCACTCAGCAGGGACTCACAGCCCACTGACCCACAGAACCCTGGCTTTAGGACCATTGCCCCACCTCACCAGAGGTCCCCTCCTGCCTCTCTGCGCCAGATTTCATGAGGGAAGTGGAAAGGGCCTGGAGGCCTCCTCTGTCTGCCTCCCTTCTCTGGCACTGATGCGTCAGGGACCAGGAGAAGGAGGTGGGGCTGGGAGGTTGCAGCCACCTTGCGTGTAACAAAGGAAGTTGGCTTTGGGCCTTTTTCTCCAACTTTCTCATGGAATCCCAAGATTTCTAGGAGCGGCCCTGCCTATGTACCTAGTCCCCAGAGCACTGGTGTCTATCGTGATCCAGGGGAGGATCGCGTGCACCTGCCCGAGGGTTGGGAAGGGTTGAGCTAGGGCTGCTCAGGGAGAATAGCCGTGGGCCTCTTTCCGTGGAGTCTTGCGAGCCCTGGGGATGGTGCCTCAATGTGATACCAAAAGCAGTGCCGGCCCGCGTGAAAAGGGAGCCCCGAGAGCCTCTGCTCCGCACCGCTTGCCTGGCCAGCAGTCCTGAGAAAGGCAAGTGCCTCCCTGGTTGAATCTCTCTGCTCTCTCTCCAGAGACGGGCTTTGCAGTCACAGCCATCTCCCGGACGCCGGGGGTGACCTACAGCGACTCCTTTGACTTGCAGTGCATCATCAAACCCCACTACCCCGCCCGGGTCCCCGTGTCAGTGACGTGGCGGTTCCAGCCAGTGGGCACCGTTGAGTTCCATGACCTGGTAACCTTCACCCGGGACGGAGGGGTCCAGTGGGGGGACAGGTCCTCCAGCTTCCGAACCCGAACTGCCATCGAGAAGGCCGAGTCCAGCAACAACGTCCGTCTGAGCATCAGCCGAGCCAGCGACACGGAGGCGGGCAAGTACCAGTGCGTGGCGGAGCTGTGGCGGAGGAACTACAACCACACCTGGACGCGGCTGGCGGAGAGGACCTCCAACCTGCTGGAGATTCGGGTGCTGCAGCCAGGTGGGTGCTGCGACCCGAGGGCCATGCGCGCCTGGGGCCTGTGGACGGACGTGTGCTCCCGTTGTGTGATGAGACGTGAGGAGGGGAGGAGCTGTGTGCCTCGAGCCCTTGGCATAGCTTCTTTGTTCCCCAGGTCTTTATTTTGAGAAATTTTGAATCAGTAGGAAGTTGCAAGAATTGTGCAGTGAACACTCATATTCCCTTTCCTTGAAGGCCAGTTATTGATGTCTTGTTTTCTCCTTCAGTTTTTTGTTGTTGTTGTTGTTTTTGAAGCATTTGAAGGTGAGTCGCAGACATCAGGACACTTCCCCCTAAATGTGAACACTTTCCCACGCAACTCCTAAGAACAGGACATCGTCCTGCCCACCCGCTACTCTTGGAATTTAACGTTAGTGTGGTCCTGTTACCTGCGTCTCCCCAGCGGTCCTGATCATGCCCTTTAGAGTTTGTGTTTTTTTTTTTCAAACTAGTATCCAATCAGGGAATCACATATTGCATTTAGTCTTTAGACTCATTTAATCGAGAACGAATCCCTGGCCTCCGTGTGTGTGTGCGTGTGTGAGTATCTGTGTGTACACATGTGTGAAGACATTGGCATTTATGAAGCGCGCAGGCCACTTGTTATACAGAAAGCTCCCCCTTCTCTATACTTAACCTCATGTCCTGTAATCCTCTCGATAATTATGTGGAACAGGCATCACTGTCCCCTGTTGAAGGAAGCTCTGAGGGGAGCAGAAAGATGATGGGTGCTTCCTGAGCATCTGCTTTGTGCTACGTGCTGAGGGTCAGTTATTTTATTAGAATTTCACAACTGGGAAGATTAAAGCAACGAAGCCTGAGGTTGTGCAGCTATTAAATGGTGGAACCAGGATTCGAACCCTGGTCATCTTTCTTCCACAGTGCTTCCACATCCAGGCCCCGTCCCGGCGTGCTGACTTTGAGCTCCTTTCTCCCATGGAGGCTGAGTCTCTGTCAAAGCGAATGATAAGGATGCACTCATTTGGGGAGCATTAGTCAGTGGGACTTTCTGAAACATTCTCACTTTGACAGGCTCTTCTATGGACATGCGGCAGCAGTTAAGTACATGCTGCTCTTGTGGTTTTCCTCTGTCTGTCCTTGTCTCCTGCCGGGTCAGAAGGTGGTGGAGGGTGGGCCCAGGCTGTAGGCTCCTCATCCCTCCTGTCCCCGGGCCATGCCCAGGCTAGACCAGGCAGCCATGCAGAGAACGGTCAGGGTTTGGCTTTGCAAAGATGGCTTGAATGCCTTGCAAAAAGGATTTTTCTGCCCACTAACAGCCATAGTTAGTGCTCAGCCCGGTCTGCTAGACCACTTAGGTGGCCACAGTGTTGTTTTCAGCAAAGTGAGGCTAAATAATGGTAACCTCCGAGTTTATCCTTCACCTCTTCTAACCCCATAACAGAGTCCTGTCCTGTACCAGATTGGAAACAAGCAAGTTGTATACATGGTGAGACTGTTTCTTGGCCAATTAGAGCCTAAAATTGGACTGAGAAGATGCCCAGGGAAGAGGCTGTTTTGCTTAAGTGGATTTTCAGGTTAATGGAGGGTTAAGCAGAGACCCTATTTTATGTGAACCTTTGCTGTGAAAAACGCCGAGGTACCCGCTTGCCTGCCTTATTGAGTAGGACATTAGGATCATAATTGCACCTTTTTTTGTCTCCTCGGGCTCTCAAGGTCAGTGTTCTGAGCAGCAGTGCCCATCACGTGGTTCTGCGGCTGTAGAAGATAGAGGAGTTACTGACCCCAAGACCTTGCCTGACATTGCCTTTTTGAATAAATCCCAACTATTTGCTTATTTCTGTTATTACTTGGAATCTAAGACCGGAGTGCCTCGGGGAAGAATACGGGATTAGTTCATGGAAAGTTCTAATTATTTGAATTCTGATTAATTTATGGTGTTACTAAAGGCAGAAAGGAACAAAAATGTACGAAGTACCTCTTGGGTGCTAGGCTTTGTGATTGATGCTTTACTTATGTTTTCTTTTTAAATTTATCCAACAATTTAATAATGTAGATATTTATACCCACATTTTGCTAATGAGGAAACCAAGACTCAGAGTGGTTGGGGAACTTTGATGGAGGCAAACCAAGTAGTTAAGTGGCAAAACGAAGATTTGAACTGAGATTGGAGCATGGGTCTCTCTGACTTCCCTATATCTGCATTTTCCATTACACCATAAGATCGCCTCCTGGGTAGAAGAAGTAGCTGGAGAGTTAGGAAGACCCAGGATCTGCTCTGAGGACAGTCTTCATGTCCTATGGACCTTGTGCTGATTTCTGTTGCGGTTTCACTGTAAAGTGAGAACGAGCAGTGGATGGCACAGGAGACTTAGGAGCATCGTTGCACGTGGCTGTAAGGAGTGCTCTTTTCAGAGGTGTGCAGTAATGCTCCTTCATGGCCCTCTGGAGGCTGGGAAGAGCAAAGGTAGGTGCTTTGGGCTGCACACGGCTCCCAGAGGGTGGCCTAGGCACCAGGGAGAGTGCATCCCCTTCAGTGTTACTGTCTCTCCTTCATTAAATATTTATGCATTTAGCACTTAATATTTCCCAAAGAGCTTCATATTCATGTTCACTCTTTTCCCACACTGGTTGGTGCTGATGCTTTTATTTGGGGGAAATAGAAATAGAAAAATACATGAGGGCTGACTGTGTGCTGGAAACTGGATTGCACACTTGGTGCATATTGTCTTGCTTAATCTTCATGGCAACCCTGGGAGGAAGGTACTGCTTTCCTATTTTGTAAATGAAGTTGCAGAAGGTCAGAGAGGTTCTAACTTGCCCAAGTCAAACACACAATGAGTGGAGAAGTTGGAATTTGAGCCTAGGTGTGACTTCTTGAAAGGCAGTTGAAGTGGAGAGACTTTGACCTTTTTTAAGGCCATATGATCTAAAATTATTCTTTCTCCATTTAGTTAATAGTGTCATTTACTGAAGAGGTTTTCTCCTTGTAGTCACTGGTACTGGTAGTAAGCACAGTAGTAACAATGTAGCAGCTGATACTCATTGAGCATTTCTTGTGTGCCCATTACCATCCTGAATGCTTTACACATAATGACTGATTTAGTTCTTTCTTACTTAATTCAGGCAATGTCATGAGGGGGACAGATGAGGACACTGACACAGAGGTTACATAAATTACCCAGCAATCCGTAATAAGTGGTAGAGCCAGGATTCAAATCAAGACAGGCAGCCTGGCTCCAGAGTCCAAGGTCTTAATTTTATTATGTTACGATATTTTCCAGATAATTGTTTTTCTTCTTGGGACTCCTCTTTGGTACCATGTATTTTTATTTAATGATGTCTTTCTCTGGTTTAGCATCCCCGATTTCCTGATCCCTTTAGCAAATGCTTAAATTTCGTTTTTGGAAGTTGGGGTCACAAGGCCTTTGCAGAGGTTCCATGAGATACAGTTTGCTGCTGGTGGAGTTTAATCTGTGCCTCTTCTGACTCCTCTGTTCCTTCTAACTGCTTCCACTAGGTGGCTCTGAGGCCCAGGGATGCCAGAGCTCAAAGCCAGTGCTGGCCTCTCTTCTACTGCCCATGCACACCCTAGCCCTGCTCTGGTGTCTCCCATGGAGATGTCCTCTGCCCCCTATCCTGTTTAAAGAATATTTTTTCAAATATTCTTATTCTGTTGGAATCAAGCAGCAACCTGGGGACTGTTGTCTAACTCAGGCTGCTGGGTTTATCCTCAGCCTTGCACTGTGGTGCTGTTGTGTCTTCCGGCAAGGCTCTGTGTGGGCTGTGCCCAGCCTGATCCCTGCCCAGGCCCCGCTGGTCTCAGCCACATCACACCTACTTGATTCATCAGAAGCTCTGGTTGGAGGGCACACAACCCTCCAACTATGCATTATTGACCATTCCACACCCACGCTTGTTGTGTATGCACGTCCCTAAGGAAATCTTCAAGGAATGCCTTCACTCCCATTTCATCGTTGATTTAACTTAGTCCGACTCCCGTTGATCGCATAGTGTGACCCCCAAGGGGCATTTGGGCAAGACTTTTAGCCAGTTCGACACATTCGATTCTTAGTTCTTAATCAGTTCTTTTCTCTATTAATTGTGAGGCATTGCCTTGCTTCCTTCTGATTTTCTTCAGCTCAAAACCACCCTCCAATTACACATCCCTAAATACAGAAGCAATAAGGGAAATGTCAGCACCCGTTTTCCAAATGTTTATGACCATCTCTTGGTCTGGCTATTAAATATTGTACATTAAAATCGACAAAGCAATAAACAAGCTTCCAGGAGGACAGCTTCCAGAGTAGAAAGCCGACTTGTCAGAGGGTGTATTCTGCTGGGATTTTACTGATGGGTAGTCAGAATGAATATTTAATACCCTCTGGATGTTGCCAAATCCGTTTTCTTCTATTTCTTACTGCTGACCTGGCAGATTGGGATACCTGAGGGCTTTTCTTTGACTTCCCTGAGTCCAGGCATGTGAATAGTGGCCTTGTCACGGTCTGGTGGTAACTGGCTGTCCCGTCCGTCAGAGAGTTGACCCCCTGCTTGCTTTTGGGGGAGCCTGGGGTTCTCCTTCTTCCACGCCACGTGGCTTCTGCCTGTTGTCTGTGCAGAGACAGAGTGAGCATGAGTGCCAGAGCCCTAGAAGGTGTGCCTCGCCCTTCCCCCACGCCACAGGCCTCGTTGTCATGATGACAGCAGGTGCACTTTTGTTATTGGCGTCAATGAGCAAGGGTCACTGCTCTGTCTGCAGATACGTAAGGCAGGATTGGGTGCATCTGGGTTACTCTGATTAGCTATTTACAACTCTGAACTCCTGCTGTTTTCCCTTTGCCCCTCCTTCCCATCACTCTGCACACCGGTTTAAGCACCTGCTACGTGCCAGTGGCCATGAGGGTGCTGAGGCTTCAGAGATGGAATGTGTCATGTCCTGCCTTCAGACCATGGGGGAGGCGGGAGGCCCGGGGACAGGGGAGTACCAGGGAGCCTTGCAGGTGTGAGCCAGGCATGGGCAGGAGGTGTGAGAAGGGAATCTGTGGGCTGGGAGGGAAGGAGGCGGGGGACATTTCAGGCTCGAGGCAGGAAGCAGCATGCTCATGTTGAGACGACTGCAGGATGGGGTCTGGGAGGGGTTCTCCCCCAGGCAAGCGGCGGAGACCACGGAGCCCCTTTCGTGCAGGGGAGCATGGAGAGTGGCTATAAGTAATGGCTAAAAGCAAGGACAGACCCGACGGCCTGGCTTTGAATTCCTACTCTACCACTTAACTGGCGGTGTGACCTTGAGCAAGTATCTTTATAAAATTGGGAATAATACTTATTTTATAGGACCGGCGAGGACCAAACGGTTAATATTCATAAAGTGCTTAGAATAGTGCTGAGCACATAAAAAGGACTATATGAAAGTTTGTTAAATAAATTAGAATAAACTAAGGAATTAGGACTTCAGCACATACTGCCCTGAACACGCTGACGGCCGCTGTGTCAGGGACGTGGCACCCCAAGCAGCACTGCTGTCCTGAATAGGGTTTCTGAAGTCCTGAGCAACTCTTCCTACAATTCTGAACAAAACAAAGGAAAATCTTCTCTTGACTGACCTGGCATATATTGAAAACATGCAAAATGAAAGTATTGTGTTTATAGTACAATGAAAGTAAGTTCTAGCTTACCTTTCTAACTTCATCCAATCACACCTGACCACTTGCTTTTCCCTGAATTCATTGCACAGAGAAGTTGTCATCTTTGCTCACCTGTCCCCACTCCTGGAGTGCCCTTTCACCCTCCTAATTAAAATGAGAGACATAATTTTCACCCATGTGAATGTCATGCAAAAATCACACAGGACACACGGCAGAGTTGTGTTGCATAGAGTTGCATACGGTTTTACATCTTTCATTGGCTTTAATCCGTTAAATATCTATCTTCCCCTAATCAATGGGGCAACCAAAGACCTGCCTACAGTTGGCTGCTCTGTTGAGAACCACTGTCACAGGCCCTGGGGTGAGGAGCCACGACCAGGCTCTAAGCTGGGAGTAACATGTCCCTGATTGCCATTTAGGAAGATCTCCCTGGAAATAGCTAAAATTTCCTGACTATTTATTACCTACCAAGTTCTATGCTAAACTCTTCTTATAGACTATTGTTTTTAGTCTGTACAACACTCCTAATGGGGTTGCTGCAGACTGTCATTGTGCTCATTTTGCACATGAAAACACCTATGGTCCTTACAGGGGCTGGGCTGTCCTAACTGTGGAGGAAGGTGATGCACGCAGGCCACACAGCCTCAGGGCAGTACCGTGGCAGGACGTGTGAGTGCTTCCCAATTAGATGTGGACTCCTCAGTCTTCCCTGGGCTTCAGGAAAGGTCCTCCCTGTCCTTGAGATGTAGGAAACCCGAAGCATAGAAAAGGAGCTGACCCCTTGCTCCCCTGTCAGACATCCACCAAATTTTAAAAATGCCTCTCTTTCAAGCTTCTCAACACTTCACAATATTTTGACATGGGAAGGAAAAAAAAATAGAAGTGCTTTGAAACATTTCTCTTGCTTGGATTCTTGTTCTCAGCCCATGTGACTGAATTGAAGTTTAGTCATAGGATTCTAGTTTAACATATGCGGTTACTATAGCAATTGAGGTTTCCTTAGTAACAGTTGCAAAAATAATCTGGCCCCAATTAATAATACATTTTAAAGCTCTTTCTACCCCACACTGAACAACCCAGTTTTTCTGGCCAAGAACCAGATAATTCAGGTGGTGTCATTCGCACTGATATAGATATCATTTGCATGCGGTGAATTGGGTTGGAAAGGAATGAAAAGGGAGCTGGTTGTTTCAAATATTATAGGAATCCAATCCGGAAAGTCCACGGGCAAGCTAATGCAAATGCAGTTTCTAGAGCTTGGGAGCTTAATGGCAAACTCTGCCCTGGAATGAATCCCAGTGTGCCCTGGAGGACTTTCTGCGTTTGAAGAAGGGAGAAGGCAGAAGACTAACATTGTTAACAAAAAGGATGAACCCAGAAGGGTGGGGCCGTGGGACATGGAATTTCTCTCTAAGAGGTGCTTGGTGTGTTCTTGGTGGCTTGAGAAGGTCTGTAAGTATGTGACTCCAGCAGTCCTTCCTGAAGAGAGTGATTTACTGCTGGGAGGTGTGTCCTCAGCGTTGCTTTTGCAAGTAATGGCATTGGGTATCTGCTGCTGCCACACCTTAGCTCCCATTCATTCAGAACATTTGTCTGTTTGTTACCAGGAGGACCGGGTGGCAGTCTGTGGCTTTCAAAAGTTTTGATTCCTTGACACTTGGGACTCAACCCTCGATGCTGGCTTTGCAAACTAAGGTTAAGCGGCCAGCAGGCCAGGCCCACCGCCAGTGCCTGCATGCAGTCCTGGTGCTGAGCTGGACCCTGGCCTCGAGAGCCAAGAGCCTGACCGGCAGGGTGCTGGAGATGGGCCCCCAGGCAAGCCCAGTTGGAAGAGGCCCAGGTCGCTCTCCCATGTGGAATCTGTGTTTCGCCCTGGGTTTCTTTCTTAGCTGGCAAGCGGTTTGCTCCCCGTGGCAAAAAGCTGAGTGTGTAGAGAGCAGTGGAGGTGGAACAATACTTGTACTGTCTGTTTCTTAGAGGAACTTAGAATTCTTTTTCCTTTAATTCATTTTTGGTCAGGGGAGAGGGTGGGCAGGGGGAGACAGAGCCAAGAATGATGATGATGATGGAGTGGGCAAGAGCTCAGATCACCTTCCTGAGATGTATTTCTTTAGACCTCAGCTTCTTGGCACTGGCAAGGTGAACATCATTGTTAATTAGTGGCTGGGGCGGCACTCCGCAGTCTGGCCACCCTTCTGCTTTTGGAGCAGGACGGCAAGGGGAAGGGGGCTGGACTCGGCTCTGTCCGGTCCTGTTGCTCACCATCTTCTCGGCCTTCTCTCTCCCGCTGGGAAGGTCCTCCCCGGATCCTCTGATCACCTGCTGCATGTTTCTCCACCGTGTCCTTGCTCACTCACCCACTCACTCGCTGTTTCAGCAAACACCGATGGAGCGCTTTCCGAAGCCCAGGCACCGCGCTAGGCTCTGGGCAAGCGGCGATGGCAACGTCCGCCAGGCAGTACGCTCCACTGTGGCTGGGGCTCGGCCAGCACTTAGCATCCCGTGGGACACAGAGCGGGCACTCCATAAACATTGGCTGGTTGAGTGGGAAAAGGGTGATCTCTGCCCTCGGGGAGCTCACAGTCTAGGGTGGAAGAGAGATGGGAGGCAGAACAGCCGGGGAGAGGAAGGGCATCCAGCCCAGGGGATGGTAATGAGGCAAGAGTGGAGAGAGGGTCAGCGACGGAGGTGATGGGAAGGGGCGGGCAGAGATGACAGCAAGAGCAAAGACCAGAGCTCAGGGCGAGACTGCACCGTGTGTGTGTGTGTGTGTGTGTGTGTGTGTGTGTGTGTTTATGTGGGCGTGCACGCGCTCTCTCTCAAGCAGGGTGCTTGAGGGTGCATTGTGGAAGGTGAGTCGGGACAGCTGGGTGAGGGCTGGATCCTGGAGGGAGTTGTGCTGTGGAAAGGAGTTGTTTCTCTCTACCCTACAGTCGGAAGCCATTAAACTTTTTAAGCAGAGGCATGATTAATATTTTAATATTAAATTAATTTAATATTAATTAAATATTAATTAATATTTAATTAATTAAGTCAATTAATTAATTAATTAATGGGCAGGTTTATATTTTAGCTGGATCACCCTGGTGCCCATGTGACAACCGGGAAAGCAGGCAGGGGACAGAGAAGAGGTGGCGAGGGCCTAAGTCAGGGGCATGGCAGTGAAGAGACGGAGGGATGTTGGGGGTGACATTGCCTCCAAGCTGCTTTCCTCCCAGCGAGCCATGTTTCGGAGGAAGCCGGCCAATGCTAAGTCCTCTAGGAACTGCACCAGACAAAACCAGCCTCGGAGTCTGGAAGCGAGGATGGGGACAGGCCACGTTTCCAGGACTGTGTGGCGATTCCACTGAACCGTTCCCCTTCCCTTCTCAGTGACAAAGCTGCAGGTGAGCAAATCGAAGAGGACCCTCACCCTGGTAGAAAACAGGCCTATTCAGCTGAACTGCTCAGTGAAGTCTCAGACCAGCCAGAACTCCCACTTCGCCGTGCTCTGGTACGTCCACAAGCCCTCGGACGCGGACGGCAAGCTCATCCTCAAAACCACCCACAACTCCGCCTTCGAGTACGGCACCTATGCGGAGGAGGAGGGCCTGAGAGCGAGGCTCCAGTTTGAGAGGCACGTGTCCGGGGGCCTGTTCAGCCTCACCGTCCAGAGAGCCGAGGTCAGCGACAGCGGCAGCTACTACTGCCACGTGGAGGAGTGGCTGCTGAGCCCCAACTACGCCTGGTACAAGCTGGCAGAGGAGGTTTCGGGGCGCACAGAAGTCACTGTGAAACAGCCAGGTGAGGACAGAGGGTGCAGCTGTCCTGGGCCAGTGGGGTCAGCGCAGAGACTGCCTGGGGGTGGGTGGGCTCTGTGGGGCCAGCGTGGAGAGACTGCGGGGTGCACATGGGGTGTGGGTGCGGGTGCACAGACCAGCGTCCAAGAGCTCCATGGGTCCGGCCACTTTGCTGTCCTGATGCTGATGGCAAACTCATAAAAGCATCCTTGACTCTGCTTTTATGGACAAAGTGTGGCCTGGGGACAGCTGTGGTTCGCAAACGCAGCAAGGCAGGGACCGTGGCAGCTCCTGTCCCTTTCTAGGTTTGCAGTTTGCACTGGATCTTGGGCTGACACCAGACCCACACCCAGAATTCCTGCCTAGAAGGCGTTTTCTGGTTTCCTCCTTGCCTCCCAGCCCAGCCCAGGCAAGCCCTCCCGATCTCCACCCTGATCACCCCTCCAGCCCTCTCGGACCCATGGGTGGAGCCCTCAGTCCGCTCCCTGGCAGGCGGTGTCCAGCCCCTGCCAGACTGCTTCCAGGGAGAGAATCTAGCTCCTAACTCTGAAAGCCTCAGTTCTACTTTTGGGCAGCCCTGATTGTTGAAAAGTCCACCTCTCTGCAATTTCCCTTTTTAGATCTGCTCCTAGTACAACCCAAGGTAAATTTGGGTCATTTCCTTTCCAGTACACAAAGGCTGTGGCCCCCTCTGTCTCCCCTTCTCTTTGTTAAAGATCTCTAGTTCTTTCAACTTCTCACATAGTGTGGCCCTCTCTATCCCTCATTCTTGCATGGCCTACAATTTATCGTTGTCACTGCCTGTCTTTCCTCATGGGCCGTGGGGGTGCTGTGTTGCCACCCTGGGTCTCACCTCCAGGCCTTTGCTTATGCTGTCCTCTCTGCCTGGAATGTGCTTCTCCTGCTGCTTCTGCCCTGTCTTCACCCCAAAATCAAGACTTCACTTGGTACCACTTCCAGGAAGCCTACCCTGATTTCTCCCACATCAGTAGGGGTCCCTTATAAAACAGATAGTGTAATAATTGTTTGTATTTCTTCTGCACTACAGTGTGGGCACTTTGAGGACAGGGCTGTGTCTTATGACTTCAGCCGCTGGCATGGCACCCTTAGTAAATATTGGTCAGATAACGAATAAATGGTTGCTTTCCTTAAACACCCCAGGGCCTTTATACTTGCTGTTCTTTCAGTCTGGAACATAATGGCCTTAGATGTTTATTTATCTAGCTTTCCCTCAGAGAGGCGTTCCTAGCTCATTTTAACTTAAATAGCATCCCGGTCACCCTGTGTCCCCTTCCCCATCCCCTTCATAGCACAGATTATCACGTGGCATTCTGTTTATTCACTTATTCATATGTGATTATGAAGTACTTATTCATATGTGTACGTACAGTTCACTTATCTATTACTATGTAGTACTTATTATTTTATATTGATATATACGTGTGTGTATATATGTGCATATGTGTGTATATATGTATGTGTGTATATGTGTGTGTGTATAGTCTTTCTCTTCTACTAGAATGGACGCCCCTGAGTGAGTGCAGGGACTTGGTTTTCTTCACTATTGCTCGTCTTGCAGAAAGCCTCAATGAATATTTGTTCAGCAAGCCAGTGGAACCAGACACAGAGCTCCAGGTGTGGCCTCACTGAGTACCATGGGACTGTTCCTCTTTTTCCTGAGAACACCATATTTCTAGGGGTTCTCACTGGCCCCCCAGTGACATTTTCTGCGAACCTGCTGCTGGTGCAGTAAACAGGAAGCTCTGGTCTGAAGCGAATCCTGTTGGCATTTCCAGCTACCTCTGTCCTGACTTCAGGCCAGTCCCTGGGGCTTTTGAAAGCTGAAGGCTGTCACTAGGCCCACCAACGTTCTTTTGGTTCCTATTTTTCATCTCTGTTCTCGGTTCTGATTATTCTCTCTACTGGGGGAACACAACCACGCCATCCCTCTGTATTTCCTCTCTAGTCATCACCATCCTTTCCCTTTCCTCATTTCTACTGAAACCAAGAGATTCTTGGTGGACCCTAAATTTATCGCGGGGATTCCCTGTCTGAGTCTACAGCCCAGCCGAGCGGGGCCAGTGCAGAAGAACCGTAAGGGGGTCCTTGCAAACACGTTCGCACTCTGAACAGAAAACTCACAGGACGCTGATTAAAACAGTTTTCCCCTTTCAGTTGAGATTTTTGTTTTGTATCTTTTTCTTTCTTTTTTTCCTTCCTGCTTCTAGTTCTTTTCTTTTCCTTTTTTTCCCCTTTGATGAGAAAGCATACA
>CAUYSK010115562.1:0-16579 GCA_963575035.1 Avahi laniger
TAATTGTGAATTGTGCTGCAATAAACATTCTAGTGCAGATGTCTTTTTTATAGAATGTCTTTTTTCCTTTGGGTAGATGCCCAGTAATGGGATTGAAGGACCAAATGGTTGTTCTACTTGTAGCTCTTTGAGGTATCTCCATATTACTTTCCACAGAGATTGTGCTAGTTTGCAGTTCTACCAGCAGTGTATGAGTGTTCCTATCTCTCTGCATCCACGCCAACATTTATTGTTTTGGGACTTTTTGATAAAGGCCAAAAAACAACTTTCTTGAATTGCAATTCCTTATAGATTAACACGAAGTTTATGTTATGCTTAGTTAGCATATGCATAAAGCAAGTATTTTTTAAGAGTGAATTTATTTTTCTATTAACAAGGACATTCACTTGTTTAAGTAAATTAATCTATTTCTTTTTTTTTTTTTTTCTGGTTGGCACAGTACTGGGAAACGCTAGTTGTTAGCCATAACAAAAGTGGCACACTACAGATTCATTATTTCCTGTCATTGGATATTATCTGACTGAGGAATTGTGATCACCTTCATAGGCCAAAATAACTAGGTCCTGCTTGGGGAATTGCTAAATATAATATCTTTCTTGAATTATAATTTTTGCATTATGTAGACTTTGAAAGATATAAAGTACAACTTCTCAGCTTTCCTTTAGTGAGGAAAAAAATAAGCCTCAAAGGATCCTGGAGTCACCTTAAACTTCATCTGACATAAGACCTTTAGAAGAATCAGACCTTTGTTGAAGATTACATAACAGAGAAGCATTCAGACTCACATCCAAGTGTTTACTGTAAAAGGGTAACTAGAACGCAGTTTGGGAAGTGGATGGATCCAGGGCAGCGCCAGGGACCTGGATACTCGTGTCCCCTGGGATGCAGGGTTTTTTTTTTGCCCTCCTTCCATCACTGGGTCTCAGCTTCTCTTAGACTCTACTTCTAGCACTTGCGCCCCCGCCCCCATCTGCCACTACATCCTAGTGGTTTCTGCTTTCTCAAATGTTTTGCTTACCTGAAGCCTATTTTGGCCCCTTCTGCCTCGCACTCTCTCAGCTTCAACCTTTCTGTGAAAAGACTGAGCATTCTGTGTTCTTCACTTTAAATTTCCCAGGGAGAGTCCGATTGGTTTACTAATCATCAGAGATACTGTTTGGTGAGAACTGTTTGTTCCAGGTCACCTGACAGGATGATGGCCAGTTTAGGATTGTGCGCCTTTAGGTCATGTGATCATTCTCAATTCAATCAGCTGGGATGGGGGGGTGGGAAGGAAGTAGGTGACGATTTTTTTTGTAGTTATTTGTGCAACTCTTGCTCTAGAAATAGTTTGGGTAACTTCTCTCAGTAGGGCCTCAGGTTTTCTTTGCAAAGGGACTTTTAGTACAGCAATCATCTCTCTCTCTCTCTCACACACACACACACACAGAGAGATTAAAATAGCGATGACTTAAATAAAGGGAGTATGAATAAATTGAATTATGAAGTTAAACGTAGGAAATAATGGGTGAAGAAGAGAAGAAACCAATACTGACCCAGGATCAAGAACTAGCTTTGTCCAAGTAAAATTTCTTTGCAGTAGAACAAATTGGTTTTCAAGAGTGCATTTTGTTTTGCGAATCAGATCACTCTCAAGTCATGCGTTGTAGTTTTCAGGAGGCTTCTGCTCCAGGCATACAGAACCGATGAAAGTCAAGTTCTTCCTAGGAGACCTCAGCATCCAGCATGTTGGGGGCGCTTTGTTTCTTATGTTGGGAGAGATCCTGGCAAGAAATCAACGCGCAGGATCAAATGCAGGGGCTTGGGGATCGTCGGCGTGAGCAGCACGGCGGAAAGGTGGCGGTAATCAAAGCTCTGCGCCCGTTTTCCTGGAAGCCTCGGCCGCCCCACCACCTGTCTGGAGTTTGACCCCTGCTGGGACGTCTCCTCCCCTGAGTTTCCTCCTCATAGGCTTGTCCCTGGGAGTGTGGGCGGCCCCTTTCCTGAGCGCACAAACTCTTACTTCCCCCCCTCGCAGCTCCTCCTCCTCCTCCTCCTCCTCGGCCGTCTTTCTCTTTGCTTCAGCCACTTCCTTCCTCAGCATCTTCCTCCCTAGTGCACTGAGGAAGATACCCGGGTCCGAACCGACGCGGCGCCCGTTCTTCATAGGAAAAGAAACCGAGGCGGACAGGTGAGTCCCCGGGGAAGAGGTGGCTAGGTATAAAGGATGGACGGGGGTGTCCCATGGGGCCGGGCAGCCGGCGATCGTGGACTGCGGGTGAGAGCCGCGGCGGGGAGGGGGCTAAGGCACAGGGAGGTTGTTAAGTGGCAGGGGACACGGCGCAGGAGGGGGACCCGGTGGGCGCGCGCCTTCTACGCCCCCACCTCTCGGGCAGACTTCCGCACTCGGCTCACGTGACGTTTTGCCGGCCGGGGGCGGACAGGGAAGCGAGCAGAAATGGCATGATTTTTACCGCGGTGCGACGTGTGGCTTTGCACTTGGCGGTGGTTCAGTTCTGCAGAGCCGGGTGGGAATGGCCTGGGGCGAGGGGAGAGGCGCGCCGAGGAATTTGGTGACCTCAGGGCAGTGGACTCTGCCGCGCCAGAGGTGGGTGCGGCTCCTTGCGCTCCAGGTCAGGGAGTAGGGGGTAGTGAGGGGCCCCCAGGGGCTCCTGGAGCCCCAGGCGGGGTCCGTTTTGGTCGCCGGGATGCCGGGACCCTGGGAGAGGCGGGCGGGCGGCGCTGGCCAGTGAGTTGCGGAGACAAAGGCTTCCGGGACGCGGCCCTTCCAGGGAGCCAGCTCGGTGGGACCGAGCTCGGTGTTTCTCATCTCTGCACCCGCGCCGGTGAGGACCGGTGAGGACCAAGTGATGCCCTGCAGGGCACAAGGTTTGGGGACCCCTACCTGACAAAGCCCCAAACTTGGAGCAGGAATGGCCAAATATGGAGTGCGCGCGCCAGCGAGGAGGGAGGAAGGCAGCCAGACATCCTTTGACCCACGCCGGCCTCAAGTCACCGACTGTTAGGGCTGTAAGAAAGTGCCCTGCCCTAGTGGGTCAAGTTGGCTTCTAATTTCCAGAGGCACTCCAGTAGGCTTTGTGTCCTTGCACATTAGGAAATCTCCATGTATTGCCTCCAAACTTTTAAAAAATAACAACGCCAAGAGGGTCCTTAAATACGTTCTTAAGTGCATTTTGATGGTGGGGCGTTTCAGCATATGCCCAAGTCCTCCAACATTCTTTCTTTGTCATTTCCATGCACAAAGCCTAATTTAAGTCTGCGACAGACTGACATCTGTCGTCGCCTTCCTTGAGTCCCTCTTCCTTTCTTCTGGTCCAGCCGCTCACTGACAAGCTCTTTCTTCCCTGGAATTACTGTGCTTTGGCCTCTCCTCATTGTTCTTGATCTTCATGCTCACTGCAGTCTCAGGCTTCTGTACTTCTTATGAAATGTCATGGGCCTTCCAAGGATTGTGTCACAATGGGTATTTCCCTACTTTGTCCCTCTCCGCCTTAAATAATACATAAAACATGCCAAATTATATATGCTAGCAATTGTTTCTAACCCTATTATATTATTTTCCTATTCATAGTAGTCTAGGCAGGGAGCCTTTCTTGCCTTGCAAGTGTTCTGCCTTAATAAGTACTCAGCATGTACTATGTCGTACAAATACAACTCATTATTATATTTAGTGAATTTACATAACAGCAAAAGAGGAAGAAGAGGAGAAAAGGCAGAACGATGTAGAAACAGCATTTCATTGTGGGGAATTCATCCCTCCGAGCCTGTTTTATTACCCATAAAATGGGGATAAATAATAAATACTTTGCAAGGTTCTTAGAATTACATAAATTGAAATAAAGAAGTTGATGTGTAAGTAATTATCAAGAAATCCTGGTTGCCTTCCCTTCTTAAAATTGGGTGAACATATGTCTGCTTAATGTAATACAGGTATGCATGCTATACATAGTAGAAGGATTTCCTCTTTGATTCTCGTTCCTAAACAAGAGCTCCGTCTGCAGTGTGTCTCTGGTGGTGGGTGGAAGGCGTGAATGAGGGTGTGAACTCGATATATTTTCAGGGTGGGGGAAATCAGAGATTTTGAGAATTGGAGAGATCCTTAAACTCCTTGGGCATTTTCTTCTTCCTTCTCTCCAGTGAGGCTAATTTCTTCTTCGTCCCTCACAAATCTTACGACTTCTACATTAATGCTTCCAGGAGCAAGGTGTAAACTTTATTCATTGTTAGGCAGTTTTGATTGCTAGAGAATTTTTTTATATGGCTCCCAAATCTGCCTTTCTAGTCCGTCAATATCCATCCTGCCCAGTAGAGCAACACAAAGCAAGATTATTCACATAAGTACATAAAAAATGCTTAAGTTTTTAAAAAATAGTGGCAGATCTTCTCTGTGCTAACTTTATGGGTCAACATTCTTTAAAGTGCGAGTGAGAGAAACGCAAAGCAGCACAAGCAAAAACAGGAAAGATACTGGTTCTTTCTCGTAGCTAGAAAGTCCAGGGCTTTCAGGCATGGGCTCCGTCATTGTTACGTGGCTGACTTTTCTTTGTGTTAGCTTTATTCCTGGCAGGCTCTTTCCACATGGTGGCCATTAACATCAGGGACTGTACACTTACATCTTAGAACCCAGTGGAAGGAGTGTTGTTTTCCTAATAGTTCTAGCAGAATCTCAGGGCCGAACCTGGTTGTTCTGGATGTGATCACCTACCTTATGCCACAAACCAATCATGCTAGCCCTGAACCACTTCTGGAGCCCAGGGTGAGGCTCCACCCAAGATACTTGGGTTTAGAGTAAGGAGGGGAAGGGTCTATCCAAACAAAAACTAGACTGCTGCTACCAGAATGGGGAATGGGTGCAGGGCAGGCAAAAGAACAGCTGTCCACCACTGACATTAACAGGTTTTTCCTGCTGTTATTCTCATGGCATGGTGTTCAGGACTTCAGCATAGTGGCTGGGTACTCTGGGTATATTTTAGCTTTTTAATATGTCTCTTAAATTATCTTGAGTCATATATAATGTTATAGATATGATTTTGTCAATACAAAGTCCCTAATATTTGGACACTAATTTTTGATAACAGGTTTTATGAAGATGCATTTAATTGAAGATTTTGCATTTTATTGCAATTCAAGATCCTTAAATTATAATATGCACACAAAAAACGTAGCAGATGGTAGTGGCACTTTTAATTATTAGCTGATAGAAAATCTGGTGTCCCAATCAGTATCATTTAAACAGGTGGTATATAGTCATAGATGTCACTCTTGTTTTTAAAAGCTACCAGGAATTAGTTACAGTCCATCTGGATAAAGTTATTTCTTCTAAATCATCACTGCAAAAAAACCCATACATTCAACTCCACGTTTTGGGGCTTTATTTGATTTGGGAAACTTACGATTTGAAAACAGACTGAATTGGTGCATATTCTGTCCAGTTGTTCATACTTTCTGACTCTCCTGCAGGTATAGTTCCATCCTGTCTCATGAAACCAATATTTCTTTAGCCCCCGCTCTTGGTGCCAGACGTGATGCAGCAGTGAGCATTTGTCGGACTGCAGAGAGGAGCTTACCTGCTCGTGGTGAAAGCCCGAAAACCAGTCATTCCAGTGGGGCGAAATGAAGAGGGGCACCCGGTGCTATAGGAACATGCAGTTGGGGAGCTCTCCTACTCCAGGGGTTCAGGGAAGGCTTTCTGGGGGAAGTTATGTTTAAGCTGGGACTGAATGTGTGGGAGTTAGCCCCGGGAAAGAGGAAGAGTGATAGCCTGGGTTGAAGCAACAGTATTTGTGAAGCCTGGATGTGAGCTTGAGGGGCATTTGTGACATAAAAAGAAGCCCCATGTAGCTGTAGCCTAGAGATCAAGGGGGTAGGGCGGAGGCTGGACTGAAGGGCAGACACCCAGCCCATGGAGGACGTAGTGAGCCAAGGAAAGCTCAGCTCCTGTCACATCCTGGACTCCTCCTTATCCTCAGACGAATGGTCTTCGCCGCAGGCCCTCCCCTGCAATCAGAGTTATTGGCCAGAGAAGGACGATGCCCCTGCATGTGACCCAGAAGTTATCACTGCACTGACATGAGGGTGTTAAAATTGCCTTTGTATGGGTCTACCTCCCCACTAGACTACAGGCTCCAGAAGGGCAGGGAGTGTGTCAGTTTATCTTGGTCTCCCGAGCTCCTAGCTTAGGGCCTGCTTCGAGTGTGCTACACTTTTTCTCCTTGGCTTCTACACTTTTGCTTTTTTTTTCTTTTTTAACTCTCTTTCCCACTTGTCTGCCTGCTTCACTCCTCCCCACTGACCTCCAGGAAGCCTTCTGCAGCTTCCTCCTTTGTGCTTCCGTAGTGCCTGGGACCCACCACTCCAATAGTGCTTGTCGCATTGCTATTCACTGGAGGCCTTTCCCTGCCTTTGGAAGCTGAGCTCCCTGAGGGCAGATCCTGTGCTGCTGCCCGGTTGTATTTTTTGGTGCCTAGCAGGGCGCCATGAGAAGACCTGCTTAGAGTGAGTAGTGGGTGCAGGAGAATGGCTGCATTCTCCCCACTGTGGGGACCAGGAGTGGGGGCAGCTGAGAGGGCAGTTAGAAAGGTAGGGGGACAATAGGGATACTTCAGTGCCAATCCATCACACAAGTATTTTTAGGAAGAGGGACATGGTAAATTAAAGGTGACAAATGCTTCTTGAAAAAAAGAAAAGACCCTTGGATTTGGATATGCTTAATGCAATGTAGAAATGGTAATAATTGTAGACTTACTTTTTTCCTCTCAGGTAGCAATGAATGTGGATCATGAGGTTAACCTCTTAGTGGAGGAAATTCATCGTTTGGGTTCAAAAAGTAAGTATCCTAACACAGAATATTTCTTCGGAGTTTGCCTCAGAAGAGGCAGGACTAGCATTCTGGAGGAGCCTGTGAAGGGGTCACTCAGGGCTTCAGACACATTTATGGTGGCTCTGCCCACAACCCCTTAGCCTGAGGTGGCATCTGGGGACTCGTGAAACTCTTGGAGCTTTTTGGGGTATTGTGATCCTGATGCAGAGAATGGTTGAGGTATTTCATTATCCTTTGAATGGGAAGGAAATTGCCAAGCTTCTTTCATCTGACTGCATTGAAATCTGGTAATTGAATCCTGTTCCAATTTTTATTTGTCACACTATTAAAATTCATGTTTTCTGCTTTGTCCTGCCACCATTTCACAAACTTCCAAATGACTAGGGACTTAGATTGAAATAATACTAAATTGTCTTTATTTCCTTCAAATTCTTGGGTTTTATATAA
This sequence comes from Avahi laniger, assembly GCA_963575035.1. Classification (NCBI taxonomy): domain Eukaryota; kingdom Metazoa; phylum Chordata; class Mammalia; order Primates; family Indriidae; genus Avahi; species Avahi laniger. Next base: position 7,268 of record CAUYSK010115562.1, read on the forward strand.
TCAAGTATTTTAGTACATATAACTAAAATAAACCAACCCTTAGGTAGTTTTTTTCATCATCTTTTTTCCCAGCAAGAACTAAGCCACTTCTGTGAAGATAGTGACATGTAAAATTGGTAGTATTAGTGTCTTTTTCCTAAGTTGTAATGCAAATTACTATTGTACTTAAAACTTGAAGTATTTGGTATATCTGAGACAAGATATGCAAGAATTTGGGGAGCATTTTGAAAATAATAAGAACAATAAACATTCAGCAACAACTAGGATAATGGAACTCAAAGTTTTAAAATTATATCATATAAGTAAAAAACAACTCTAGAAAGTACCTCATAAGAGTTATTTTGTCATTATAGCTTGATTGTTCTTAAAGCTCTGTCCGCTTACGAATCACAAATCCTTTGAAGTAACAGGATACATTTTGAAAATTCCATTAAGTCATTAATATGAAATATTCCCTGCATTAATTTTCTGTTCCTGCTATAACAGATTACCACAAACTTAGTGACGTAAAACAACACAGTTAGCATATTAACAGTTCTGTAGGTTCAGGAGTCTGATAAGGGTCTTGCTGAGCTAAGGTTAAGGTGATGGTAGGGTACAGTCCTTTCTGGAGGTTTGAGAAGGAATCTGTTTCCCTGCCTTTTCCACCTGCTAGAGGCTGCCCACATTCCTTGGCTCACAGCCCCTTTCTTAATTTTCTTTTTTTTTTGAGACAGAGTCCTGCTCTGTTGCCCAGGCTAGAGTGCAGTGGCGTCAGCCTAGCCCACAGCAAGCTCAAACTCCTGAGCTTAAGCGATCCTCCTGCCTCAGCCTCCTGAATAGCTGGAATTACAGGCACGTACCACCATGCCCAGCTAATTTTTTCTATTTTTAGTAGAGATGGGGTCTCACTCTTACTCAGGCTGGTCTCGAACTCCTGACCTCAAGCAATCCTCTCACCCTGGCCTCCCAGAATGCTAGGATAACAGGCATGAGCCACTGTACCTGGCCGCCTTTCTTAATATTCAAAGCCAGCAATAGCTGGTTGAGTCTACATTGTATCACTCTGACCTCCTCTTCTGCCTTTCTCTTCCATTTTTAAAGACCCTTACATTGGGCTCACCCAGATAGTCCAGGATAATCTCCCTGTTTCAGTGTCCTTAACTGAATCATACCTGAAAAATCCCCTTTGCCATGTAAGGCAACGTATTCGTAGGTTCTGGGAAAGAGGATGTGGATATCTCTGGAGGCCATTATTCTTCCTGTACTTCCTCTTTTTGGTCTGCTGTAGTGACTTTATTTATTACAACAAACCTGAGTCATCATTACTGAAATGTAAAAAGGAAAGATAAACGAGGCATATGAAAGTTGGTGTGGACTCAACAACCAAGTGAGTTTAATTCATAGGGTTAGTTATATTTATTGAGCCTCTACATATGCCAATCGCTGTGCAAGTATAGGTGGTGTAAGGTGTGTTTCTTTTCCTCAAGGCTCTTACTGCTTAGTTGATGAAAACAGATAAATACTCATGAAGCAATTATCAGAAAAAATGGTATGAACCGGGAAGTGCTGGCATTCAGCATGGTCCCAGCAAAATCGATTATCGAAAGCTGTAGTAGTTGGGACCATGTAATTAAGTCCTAAATCTCAGGTAGGACTTAGAAGCGCAGGGCAGGTCAGTTTAGGAGGAAATGCATGAGCTGAATTTGGAATGGGAATGAATGTGATGTTTGCAGAGAACACTGAGGAGACACTGGAAAAATGTAATTTATTTAGTTTTGTAATGAAACAAATGAATGAGCTTTCCTAACCCCATTTCCCTTCCCCTCACTTCACCATACCCACTTGGTGGACATTTGGTGAGTCTTATTTCCAATAGTGATGCTCCTGCTTGTGTTCCTCCTCCCACATTCTCAGTTTCTCCTGAACTCAGCAAGGTCGTGTTACTTTTTTTTTTTAAGTTATTACTTTCATTAATTCGATAGTTTTTTTTATTAATTTCAAATTTTAAAGAAGACCTTGTTCTGGTGAGGCAGCAGCAATTAGAAATATCAATACAATTCTTACATGAATACTTCGATTCTGGAATTAGACTTGATTTATACATATCATATAAATAAGATTCCAAATGATAAATTAGCATTTTTACACAAATTGCAAATTTTAATTTTACCATATAAATTACCATTACTTAATATTACTAGTGTTGCTATATGTTATAGCAATATCTAGATACATATATTTCTTAATTTCATCTTCCTCCAAAGTTTTCAATGCTCATAAAATATAAAGAATACAAAAACAGTAATATACTACTCAATCGTGACTATACATGGAACTATATTGGTTATAAAATAATTTCTGAATATTAGTTTGGAGTTTACATGTACGTGTACTGTTGTTTGGATTAGTAAAGGTATTAAAGGCATAGTTCCAAAGATTTGCAGGATTTCCTTTTCTTTATGCATGTCAGCCTACTGTTTATTAGTCAGATTCAATTGGTTTTTAAACATTCTAACCTTTGTATCACTGGAAGAATGTCATCATTCTACTAGGGCAAACGGAAATTCCACTTCAAAATTAGCAGCTTTACAAATTAGAGGACTTAAGGTAATTATCATAACTTCTATAGGCATGAAACAACTTTTAATGTTGCAGCTTCATCAGAGTACCTTGACTTTCTTGTTCCTGATAAAAGACTTACTGAGTTGAAAAGCATGTATAGAGATATGTTATCTTCTGATATGTTATGGTTAATTATTTAAGTTGTATCTGGAGTAATTTTGACTAATCTGCGTATGATGTATGAGTTTAAGCTGGAAAATGATTAATTTCGTTTTTTCTGTTTCATTTAAAGTCAAATTCTTTAAACTCTCATTTCTCATCTAGCGAAAAAAGATTAAGTGGAGAGAGACAATGTGGAGATTTAATTTCTTTTGCTCAACAAATATTTCTTGAGTGCCCCCTTTGAGCTCAAGTGATGGAGATGCAGAAATAAACAAAATTCCATCTCAGCCTTTGAGGTCCTCTTTAGGTAGCTGAAAGACAGACACACTGGAAGCGTGCATAGGGCACTGATTAAGAGCATAGGGCCTGGCACCAGACTCCCTGGGAATGAATCCTATCTCCTCTACATAGTTGCTGTGTGACCTTGGGCACATTACTAAGCTTTTCTGTGCCTTGGTTTCCTTATTTGTATAATAATAACAATTCCCTATTTCAATGATTCAAAGTCACTGTTTTTGCATTTTAAAATCTCTAAAATAGAGCCAGTCGAGGTGGCTCATGCCTATAATCCTAGCACTTTGGGAGGCTGAGGTGGGAGGATCGCTTGAGGTCAGGAGTTCAAGACCAGCCTTAGCAAGAGCGAGATCCCATCTCTACAGAAAACAGAAAAATTAGCTGTGCATGGTGATGTGCGCTGGTAGTCCCAGGTACTCGAGAAGCTGAGGCAGAAGGATCACTTGAGCCCAGTAGTTTGAGGTTGTGGTGAGCTATGATGATGCCGCTGCGCTCTAGTGGGAGCAGCAGATTGAGACTGTCTTAAAAAAAAAAAAATCTCTAAAATAAGGATACATCTTATAGTACATGGTGTGCTATAGTTAAATTGGCAGTTTAATTGTAACATAAAATAATGGTGCTTCTTATAATCAATCGTATCCTATCTTCTGTGAAATGAGGATTGAGTGAATTTTAATGACTGTAAAATACATTGAACAATTCTAGGAACATAGCAAGTACTCAATAAATGATAGCTATTATTACTGTAATTGATAGCAAGTACTTTGATAGACATATACTCAGTGTTGTAAGCGTTAATAGATATTAACTCAACTGAGGGAACCATGAGGGACTTTTCAGGGAAAGTGACATCTGAGTCCGTTCTTGAAAAAGAAGAACCTAAGTAGGGGAAAAGGTCTGGGATGCTGGGCAGATGGCTCCACAGGGGCAAAATTACAAAAGCAGGGTCTCTCTTGTCACCTGGGCGCAGCCAACAGCTCATTATGACTGCACTGAAAGGTGCATGGAGCGCAATTGCAGAAGACCAGGCAAGTGACGGATGTGAGGCCATGGACTTCGCTTTAATGCAAAGGTGATAGGGAGCCATGGAAAGATTATAGTAGAAGAATATCAACAAAGATTGCATCCTATAAAGCTTCTTCCACATTTTTTATTCCACACCAATGTGGAGGATGTAGTGGGGGGCAAAAATGGAGAAAAGGAAGCTGGTAAGGTGTTATCAGTTACCAGCTTGCAGTTATCTTAGGGGAGAAGCCACTGGGACCTAAACCAAGGAATTGTCACTGGAGAGGAGAGGCTAGAGTGACAGAAGACACGAAGATGGTGGGAGCACCTGGACATCCGTCAGGGCGAGGGGCGAGGGGGCAGGAGAATTCCAAGATTACACCCCGCTTTCTGCCTTTGGTGCCTTTAGAAAATTTAAACTAAGTTGAGAATTTACTACATGCTGGGCACTCTGTAAAAGGCTTTATGTCTGTTCTACCTGTTCACTCTTGCAACAGCCCTGTGAGGGTATGTTTGCCCTCATTGGATGGGCGAGGTAGCTGAAGCTCAGAGCGATGCCAGGCAAGTCCTCCAAGCTATGCTTCCTCACACCCGGCAGCTCCACTTGTATCTGTAATCGGTGGTACCTTAGACAGTTTACTCCGGGTGAGTAAATTTCTCCTGCTAGTCACCGCTTCCGCAGCCACCTGGCTTGGCACAGCGTGCTCTCCCCGTTCATCTCCTTGTTAAGGGGCCCTTTCCACCGACAGAGCAGCCGTGCTGGACACTGCTGCGTGCTTTGGAACCGTGTCCCTGACGGCATCGTGAGGAAGATACTCAGATCCCCACATTACAGAGGAGGAAACCAAGGCTTAGAGAGCTTTAAACAGGTTTCCCAAGGCCAAACAACTGGTAGGTGGCAGAAATTTCGACTGAAGACTGTCAGGTTTTTAAAAAGCTCCATGTTGTCATCCCCTTTAAAGTCGAGAACAAGTGCTGCCTCCTCCACAACATTTTCCTTACCATTTTAGCCCAGAGACATCTTGCTCTCCTCCAAATTGTAGGGTATATTGTCTTTGCTATGCATTTGGCATCCAAGCACATACTGCTTTGTACTGTTGCTTTATTTGTTATGAGTCTATTTCTTACTTCCTCAAGGGAATTGAAGGCCTTTCTTTAAAAGCTAGAAAGTGGTTCTACAAACTTCCTCATACCTGCCTCTAGTGCCTAACACAGTGCTGCACTGGCAGCTCATAAAAGTCTAGGCTGAGTTTGCCGAGCGTCTGGTTGGAAGTTCTAGCAGGGGATCGTGAGAACTCAGGAATCCTCGGTCAAGGCATGGTCCCCCCCTCACTGGTGGCCATCTTAACAGTGGGTGTGCTCTGGGAGGGAGGACCTGCAGCAGAGGATAGGAAGAGGTTAGGGGTTCAGCCCGGTGATCAAAGGAGTCACCGATCGATGGGAGGTGTCTCAGCTTACTCTCATCTCCAAGTTTTCGGTGTATGGATTTTTAACAGCAGATCCACTTCTTGTTTATCTTAATTTTCCATGTCTGTGTTAAAAAGTGGCCTCCAAATAAGGTAATTGAAGCCTCCTGTTAAACATGGATGTCTGGGCCTACCACCAGGAATTCAGATTCAGTAATCATGATGAATGGCTGAGGAATACGATTTTTTTTTTTTTTTTTGGTAGGGTCTCACTCTGTCATCCAGGCTGGAGTGCAGTGGCCCAATTACAGGTCACTGCAGCCTCAAACTCCAAGCTCCAGTTATCCTCCTGCCTCAGCCTCCTGAGTAGCTAGGACTATAGATGCATGCCACCATGCCTGGTTAATTTTTTAAAATGTTTTGTAGAGATGTTGCCCAGGCTGTTCTCAAACTCCTGGCCTCAAGCGATATTCCTGGCTTGGCCTCCCAAAGTGCTGGGATTTCAGGTGTGAGCCATTGCACCCGGATGGAATATGCATTTTTAAGGCACTCCCACCCCGGGGATTCTGAGTGTGTTCAGAACATAATTCAAGGAACACTGCTCTTGGATTTCTCTTTTATTTGTTGTCTTTATTGATTTGACAGCTAACATAACAATTAAAAAATCAAAATTGAGGGAGAAGTTCATCTACAATATTAGCACTATAGCACATTCACCTTTTTAAAATAGTTTTTGGTTCTCTTTTAGTCTTTGTCTAGGTAATACTAGGGGTAAGAGGTGGATAACACATTGTATTTATTCCATCCCTTTTTGGATCTGGAAAGAGGATACATTGAATTTATGTCTGTAAAGGATTAGATTATAATCTTGATAAGCCCATAGTTAGATGTTTATTGATGATTTGTAAACCTGCCATCCATGAGAACAAGAAACAGACTTTGCATTTGCTAACATCATATTTTTTTAAATTAGATGCTGATGGAAAGTTAAGTGTGAAATTTGGGGTCCTCTTCCGAGACGACAAATGTGCCAACCTCTTTGAAGCATTGGTAGGAACTCTCAAAGCTGCGAAACGAAGGAAGATTGTTATGTATCCAGGAGAACTACTTTTGCAAGGTGTTCATGACGATGTTGACATTATATTGCTGTAAGATTAATGTAGTTCACATATTTATGAATTGCTGTTTTTTGTTTCTGGTAAACTGGAATATAAATCAAACAACAAATGTTTGAACCTACTTAATGTATTTTTATAGAACTTTGTAAACAAAGGGAGACTTGTATTTTAGAAGTCTGTCCTTTTTTATATCTTGAAAGAAATTTATGTATTACACTGTAATATAAATAAGTCCTGTTATTTTTCTTAGGAATCTGGTTGGGAAATGTAGGCAATGAGGCTTTTTTTTTTTTTTGGTGGGGATAGGGGAGAATTTGTTTCATAAATCATTCTTAGACAGTTTCTACAGATATTTGACATTCTGTGAAAGCAAGAAGCAAACTGAAGACTAACTCCCATGAGAAATGTTATAATGTTTATGTAATAAAGACATGTAACTGTCTTAAAATTGCCTCATTGCCTTATTTTGTCAATTAAGTGTTTTTCTATCTCTCGAAATTAAGTTTTTGCATCAAGATTAGGTAATTGCAGTAAAAGTTATTTTAATTTGAAAAAAAATTCTCTTAAAACCAAAGAATTAAAAAAATAGGAATGGTTAGTGTCCTCGTTGGACCCTGCAAAAAGTATTTATTTTGATGCTGAATATATGCTTATAACTGGGTTAGAAAACATGCCAAAAAATGGAACTAAAAACTTAACTTTTTCTCATTGGGTTAGATCTGCCCAAAGCAATATTGATTGCCTATGATTGCGTGTTGCACCTGTAGTACACAATTTAAAACGATTTGGAATATCAAGGAGGGAAAACTCAGGGAAAGCCACAGTGCTCAGGGGAAGTATTGTAGAGGCAGCAGAACTTGCGTCGAGAAATGATTGGAACTAATAATCTGGAGGGAAAAAGATGGGCCAAATGAGGATGATGACCTAAGTAAGGAAGGACAGAGGGACATGAATCAGCAAGGCCCCATCTCTTGAAAGGTAGGATATCAGTCTGACCAGAATGCTAGGGAGAGAGGTGACTCACATTGAACAATGAAGGCGGAACCCGGAAGCAGGAAGAGGAGTCCGAACAGAAATCAGAGCAAGGACATTTCATGATGAAAATGATGTGTAGTGCAGCTCACTGTGGCCCCTGCAATTCGGATGGATTGTAGAGTGAAGAAGGGTCAGACAAGCCAACTAAAACACTGCTCAGGAATCCCATGGGGTGATGATAATGGAAAGACAAAGGAAGAGCTCCAAGCACATTTTTAAGGAAATTGAAACCCTTTTGTCAGTACTCTTTCTGTTGTAAGTGACTGGACCCCAGTTCAATTAGATCGAACAAGAGAATTGACTACCACTTAATGGTTATTGCTAACATTTATTGAACATTTACAACTCTAATTCTCATATAACCCTGTGAGATGGGTACTAATATTATCTCCCTTTTTATAGGTGAAATAAGTGAGGCACAGGAAAGTAGCTTGTCCAACTTTACCCAGGTAGAAAGCGGTAGAGTCAGGATTTTGACATTTGTTCATCTAACTAGCAAGTCCAGGGATGGGATAGATTTTGAGCACGGCTAGCTCCAAGGACTTAAACAATGTCAGAACTCGCTGCCATTCCGTATTGGCTCTGATGCCTTCTCATTCTCCTTCTATTCTAAATAGGCTTCCTGCTTATAGCTGGGACGATGCCTGCTGCTAGATGCAAATTCACTGATTTCTAGATTAGCAATCCTAGTAGAGAGAGAATTTATTACAATATCTAATCACGAATTCCAAGAAAGGAATTCTGCTTGGCCCTACTTGCAGCATAAACCTACCCCTGTGATCAATAACATTTGCTAGGGGATGAGATGCCATGAATTGACAGGCCTCAAGCCACAGGCTAGTTTCTCAGATACTGTGCTTGACGGCAGCCTCACCTCCAATAAGAGAGGGAGAGTTGCCCAAAGGAAAGGATGCTGGCTGTGTGGGAACAACATAGGTTCACTATAGAAACGAGACCTTTGGAAGAATGAATCTGTAGAACTATGTGGCAGAAAATAAAAGATAAATGAGGAGCAGTGGTCAAAAGCCACCACTATATGGGGCATCACTGACTGAGAGAAAAATACATTAGTTAACAGAGACAGGAAAATTGGGTGGAAGAGGAGGGCTAGTTTTAGGGAGTTTCATTTGGTCTTGTGATCATAGTATCTCCCCTGCCAGGTGAGATACCGTGAGTATTGGGAGTGAGTATTGGGCGTGGTGAACTTGAGGCAGTTAGAGTGGAAATGTGTAAGTAGGTGAGGATTTGGTTCTAGAACCCAGGTGAAGGTCTGAGAGTGTAGACAGAGATTTGAAAATGATGGTTCAAGGTTGATTTTCATCTTAATTTTGATTTGTATAGATAATACTACTTCTGCCTCTTTTATTACCATTAAATTAAAATTTTAATTAATAGGCACTTAGAAAACACAAAAGACACACATCTATATGCTTCATAAAAGTCTAGACTGGGAAATTGAAACAACCTTTAGAGGAGAACAATCTAGGAAGTCCAAATATGTCTGATAGAATTTTATGAGGTGGGTGACCTCGCATTATCAAAGAGACTTTCTTTAAAAACCTACAGAAATTGAAATTGTTACTCAGTTTGTCACTACTATTTGTTTAATGTCTTCTTGGTGAGCATCAGATGAAATTTCAAAGTTTCAAACCCTTCATAATTTAACGTTTAATAGATATCTTCCAGAAAAGTTATATTCATATGATTGTTTAGTTATTTTAAGAAAATTGACAGAAAAGCATTCCTAT
>CAUYSK010115565.1:0-13970 GCA_963575035.1 Avahi laniger
GAGTCTCACTTTGTTGCCTGGGCTAGAGTGAGTGTCGTGGCATCAGCCTAGCTCACAGCAACCTCAGACTCCTGGGCTCAAGCAATCTTACTGCCTCAGCCTCCCAAGTAGCTGGGACTACAGGCATGCGCCACCATGCCCGGCTAATTTTTTCTGTATATTTTTAGCTGTCCAATTAATTTATTTCTATTTTTGGTAGAGACAGGGTTTCACTCTTGCTCAGGCTGGTGTCGAACTCCTGAGCTCAAACAATCCACCCGCCTTGGCCTCCCAGAGTGCTAGGATTACAGGTGTGAGCCACCGCGCCCAGCCGAAACCAGCCTTATTTCAGATTGCTACAAGTCAAATTGACAAACCAACAAGTACCTTCTAAATACCTGTTTAGTGTATTACCTGTTAAAAGCCACGTGGTTATTAGCCAAGTATGTTTCAGGAGCTGAGGATTCAATTGTAGACCTGAGATACATAGTCATAAATAATTAGAGGGCAAGTAGAAAGTGTAGTAATAAGTGCTTAGTTGTTTCAAGAAGTAGAAAAATTAATGTGACTTGAATGATCAGCAGGGCTTTTGTGGAAGATGTGTGGCTAGGTCAGGTCTTGAAAGATAAGTAGAATTTTAGCAAGTGGAAAGAGCACGAAGAGCCACCAACCAATGTGCCCTATTCTCTATCCCTTTGGATGAACATCAGGCCATTATTTAAGCAGAATTTGTTCTTGGAACATCATTTAGGAATTCATTTGCCTCAATGTACCAGGTTTTCTTTGACAGCAAACTACTGAATGAGAAGGACAGGTTTTTGGGGAAGAGAGCATTAGGTGGCCTATGCCAGTAAGGTCACATTTGATAATGAGGAGAGACCTAATCTATGTTGGCCTTTTATAGCACAGTGTATGTATCAGGCAGGTTCTCTAGAGAAAGCAAACCAATGAAATATGTGTGTATATACTGAGCGATTTATCTTAAGAAATTGGCTTACGTGATTGTGGTAGCTGGCAAGTTTCAAATTCATAGATCAGGCAAGTCTTAAATTTTTAGGACAGGCTGGCAGGCTGGAAATTTGGGCAGAAGTTGATGCATCAATCTTCAAGCAGAATTTCTTTGGGAAAATTGTTTTTGCTCTTACGTCCTCTCAACTGATTGTACAAGGATCATAACATTACCAAGAGTATCTCCTTTTTCTTTTTTCTTTTGTAATGTAAAAAATAATTTAATGATAATTTATTAATCAAATTTTTTAGAATACCTGCTAAGACAACTATTTTAAGGCTAAGTTACCTCACTCACATAACAAAATCCACATCACATATTCCATTGCCCATTAATTGGATTGATTAGCCATTAACTGACCAATATTAAATTTTAACATGGAAACTGTCCTAATAGTAAAGACATTTGATAACTCATTCTAATTTCTGGAAGCATCAAGTGTTCCACTGTGACTTATGTTTGTTACGTACATTTTACTCTTGTTGGAGGAGATTGCAGACATGTGAATGTGGAATTCTTGGAGTGAGTCTAGTGTAATAGGAACATTACAAAGAGATAACACCTTGCTGCATTCATGTTAATTCAGCTCAGCAAAATCAGGTCAGTTTTGGAATAACACATCATGCCTCTACACTACTTTCCTGCATCTTCTGAAATTATTTTTTTCAGAATATTATAGAGACACAAACATTTAGATTACATATTATATATTGCCTTTGCATGACCCAGGTCAGAGCTACCAGCGTGCCCATCCCCAAGACTGTATGCACCGCATCCATTAGGTATGAATGTGCTCATCCCTTCCTCCCTGCTCCCACTTGCCCCACATCCGATGGATGTTACTTCCATATGTGCATATAAGTGTTGGTCAATTAGTATAAATTTGATGGTGAGTACATGTGGTGCTTGCTTTTCCATTCTTGAGATACTTCGCTTAGGGGAATGGGCTCCAGCTCCATCCAGAATAATACAAGAGGTGTTAGTTCACCATTGTTTTTTGTGGCTGAGTAGTACCCCATGGTATATGTATACCCCATTTTATTAATGCACTCATGTATTGACGGGCACTTGCATTGTTTCCACATCTTGGCAATGGTGAATTGTGCTGCTATAAACATTCGAGTGAAGATGTCTTTATTATAGAATGTCTTTTTTCACTTTGCATAGATGCCCAGTAGTGGGATTGCTGGATCAAATGGTAGTTCTATTTTTAGTTTTTTGAGGTATTTCCATATTATTTTCCACAGAAATTCTACTAATATGCAGTCCGACCAACAGTATACGAGTGTTCCTATCTCTTTGCATCCACACCAACTTTTCTTGTTTTGGGACTTTTTGATAAAAGCCATTCTCACTGGAATTAAGTGATATCTCATTGTGGTTTTGCTTTGCATTTCCCTGATGATTAGAGACATTAAGCATCTTTTCATATGTTTCTTGGACATTAGTGGATCTTCTTTTGAAAAGTTTCTGTTCATGTCCTTTGTTCACTTTTTAATGGGGTTGTTTGATTTTTTTCTTGCTGGTATTCCTGAGTTCTATATAGATTCTATGTGTCAGCCCTTTCTCAGATGTATAGCATGCAAATATTTTCTCCCATTCTATAGATTGTGTATTTGCTCTAGTGATAGTTTCTTAGGCTATATAGAAGCTTTTTAATTTGATCAGGTCCCATTTATTTATTTTTGTTGATGCTGTGATTGCTTTTGGGGTCTTCTTCATAAATTCTTTGCCTAGGTTGATGTCTATAAGAGTTTTTCTAATTTTTTTTTTTTTAGAATTCTTATGGCTTCATGTCTTAGGTTTAAGTCTGTTTTCCATTGTGAGCTAATTTTTATGAGAGATGAGAAATGAGGATCCTGTTTCAGCCTTCTACATGTGGCTATCCAATTTTCCCAGAACCCTTTATTGAATAGGGATTCTTTTCTCCAGTGTATATTTTCTTCTACTTTGTCAAAGATCAGATGGCTATGTGAAGATGATGTTATATCTGGATTCTCAATTCTGTTCCATTGGTCTATGTGTCTGTTCTTGTACCAGTATTATGCTGTTTTGTTTACTATAACCTTGTAGTATAGCTTGAAGTCTGGTAAGTTGATGCCTCCCAATTTGTTCTTTTTACTTAAGGTTATTTTTGCTATATGCCTTCTTGTCTGGTTCCATATGAAGTGTAGAATTATTTTTTTTAGATATCCAAAAATGATGTTGGTATTTTAATGGGGATTGCATTGAATCTGTAGATCACTTTGGGTAGTATAGACTTTTTAGCAATGTTGACTCTACTGATCCATGAGCATGGTATGGTTTTCCATTTGTCTGTGTTCTCTGTTATTTCCTTCTTTAGTGTTTCATAGTTCTCTCTGTAGAGGTCTTTCACCTCCTTAGTCAAATATATTTCTAGGTATTTTATTTACTTTGTTCCTATTGTGAAAGGTATTGAGTCTTTGATTTGGTTCTCGTTTGACTGTTCTTGGGTGTATATGAATCTCCTTTTCTTAAAGTCAACTGATTGTAAACATTAAAGACATCCACAAAACACTTTCACCACAACACCTAGATTAACGTCTTTCTAAATAACTGGATAATGTAGTCTAGCCAAGCAAACCCATAAAATTAACTACTATGGCATGTATTCAGTCTGTGGATTCTGGAGTCAGACTTCCTGGAATGGATCTGGATCCATTCTAGAAATAATCTTGAAAAATGCAATTGTGAAATTGGGCTCCTCAGACTCTGTCCTTCTCAATTTTGTCTTGAAAATAGGGATAATAATAGGATAATTTATATCATGAAGAGGTTTTACATGTAAACATGTTAATATATGAGAAGCACGCAGAGCAGTGCCTTCTGCAGAGTAAGCTTTGAGTAAACATTAACTATAACTATCATCAATGTGTTCATAATCCTGTGTAGGGATAACCTGACAATAACAGAATTTGAAATGTGGGATCTTATTTGTATACCCCGATCCTTTATGATCTTAGTAGAAAATATAAATTGTATAGGAAAATAAACAAACAAATAAAAACTAGGGATATAAATAAATGGAGAATTAACATACTTTTTAAAACTCCAAATCCCTTTCTCTGTTTTTTAAAAAAATTATATCAAGTTGTTGTTTTTTAATTCATATATTTATTCAGTTAGTTAATTCCTAACTTTAGCTCTGTATTCTTTGGTTGTAACCATGATTTATGATTCACAGGGGAACAATAGCCAAATATCTGAAAACATCTGCACTAGAGCCATATGTTTATGCCTAAGTACCAGATGTTAAACATGTCGGAAATTTATATTTATTTCAATTGTCTTAATACTTGTAATTATCCAATTCACAAAACTGCATTAACTAAAAGAATAAACCAAAAAGGAAAACTAAAAAGAACTTTTTAATAAACCTGAAAATATTAATGAATCATGAGCATTCCAAAATATGCCTTAGGAGGATTTTGAACATGATCCTCTAGTAGAACATGAGAAATAAAATACAAATTTATCTGAACACAAAAACTGCGATTGGTTATAATAATAATATAATTTTTTTGAAGGAAAGCTTTTTAAAATATTGCTAGACATAAGACTAATCAGAAAGTTGTGATTTGAAATATGTTGATAGAAATTTTGTAAAAAAAAAATCTACATTCTATAACTCTAGATTAAGGATTCAAAAGGCATCCCATCCTAGTAAAGTGTCTGACAATTTCTATAGTAAAAAAAAAAAACGTTTTAAACTCTATATTTATAAAACTTATTCAGCCACACAGTGTGTGTCCTTCTCACCATAAGATCCCAGTTCATTGATTGTTAAGTATTGGTTGAGGGTAAAGATCCATTCAAGAGGAAATTATATAAATAGACAATAACCACATAAAAAGTACTCAACCTAATTTTTATCAAAGAAATGAAACCTAAACTGCGTTGTTTTACCACTGCACACCTCCCAGAAAAACTATACTATACAGTTTCCTGGAAAAGACAGAGGACCATTTAACTAGAACTACATGATTTTAACTGTGCTTTAAGAATCCTATTTTACCAACAATATGGATTGCAGTCAGAAAAAAGTGAAACTAAGAAGGGCTGTAGAATAAAAGAGCTACTGTATTAGCCCAGATGATCTTTAAAAAGAGGAATTAACTAGGCAAAAACGTATTTTCAAAAATATTTGAAGAAAGGATACGTAACATTCGATGACTGATTCTAGAAAGTGAGCAATAACCGCATCTCATGATGATACTGAAAAATCTAATTGTAACTGATTTGCTAAATGACTAATTTCAAATCAGTAAAGTAGAGATCCTCATTTTATTCAGGTAGGACTTGTGGTAACTTTGGGGAAAAGATTTAAAAAATGACACAGAAGTTAAGGCATGAACACATATTGAGGATGAAAAATTGAGAAGAGATGTATAAATTCTTTGTACTTGATCATTTGGAGAGAGAATGGAGGTAGTGTGCCTGATAGGTTAGGAAAGGAAATCAATTAAACATAATAAAGGACACATTTTTATAATATGGAAAAAAAAGTTTAATCATAAAGGCTTTAATTATAGCTATTCTAAGGCAATTAATTGACATAACAATACTGGCAAGGACCTCAGACATCATGTAGTATGTCAACATAAATAACAGACAGAGAGAGGAATCTCTAAAAGAAAATGATATTTATTTGGGAATGAGCATTGTAATGGGAATACACATCAGGCACCAGATTTGTCCATTAAAATTTCTCTATAAAATTTCACCATACAGGACTTCAGGAATAGAACTCTTAGTTTTAGTAATTCCATGGAAGAAAGTTGAATTGGAAGAAACTAAAAGAACTCAGGATCTAGTCTAGGCTATAAATAAATAATAAAAACTCAAAAACAAAGCACAGGGCTACAATCTAATAACAGGTATATTATACTTTTCTTTAGAAACATAATTTTTTTTTCTGCACAGTCATCTTTGTTTCTATAAAAGATAATCAGAGTAATACAAATTTTTTTGTCTAAGTTTAGTCCCATCAATTTTTCCTAATTATTTACATAAGTGCAGCAAACATAGCAATTGATTACATAGAAATCTCAGATTTACAATGCTCTTGAGGCTAGGGAGACAAATCAAGGCAAACTTCAGATGTAATCTACAATTATAAGGTTCCCAGGCCTGCCAGAAGATGACAATTTTTGCTCATTCACCATAAGACTGGGAACCCTTCAAGCCAGACATACTATGCATAGTCTCAAATATGACATTTCAGTCAAAGCCTTGGAAATATATTTCTAATACAACCAATGTTTTCAATTTCCAAGAGAGAAAAAATTCTTATTGAACTAATTGGAACAATTATATTTCCATAAAAAATAAGAATATTCAGAAATAATTTCTGAATTTTGGAGGGATCAAGTACGGTAAAAAAGTAAATGCCTCCATTTTTGTTCATAAAAATATAGCAAATTACTGTAAACTGTAGGGTAGCTTAAGAGAAAGTTTCCTTAAATCTGGAAAACAAATCATTTAAATAAAGATCCAAAAATGTTTCAAATAAATGTCATAAAAGTATTACCTCATTATCTTTCATCAGTTATTTATGTAATTAATTTTTGTTTTGCTTGATCCTAGTCATAATATAAGTGTCTGAGAACTTTGTTAAATGTTTATACTCATTTTGTTGTAATGGAAATTCTTTGAATTGTCATAATTTGTTATTATTATTTTGGTTGCAGTTACTGCCAAAATACTATCTGGTTTTCTGGGCAGAGTATTTTTTATTGATATATCAAGAGTTGTACGTATTTCGGGGGTACATGTGATATTTTGATATATGTATACAATGTGAAATGATCAAATCAGGGTAACTGGGATATCCATCACCTTAAATATTTATTGTGTTGGAAACATTACAATTCTCTTTTAGCTATGTTTGAATCTCCATATTTAATATATCTATCTGGTTTCATTTTAAACCAGGTTAGCCAGTTAGTTGACTTTTTCTTTTTCTATATTTACCTTAAAGTGTTTTCTTCTTCTTTTTTTGTTTCCTGCATTATCTCTCTTTCATTATGGCTTTACTTGTCATATCCAATTCTAGCTACAGTCAAACCAAAATTTTATACACAAAGGTGGAATAAGCATAATTGTGACTTTCAAAAACATTTCACTTTAAGAGGGAAAGCAGAAATATAAACAAATAATTGAAATATAAAGCAATAATACATGCCATAAAATTTTTTTTTACAAAATGTTCTGGAAACACAAATGAGGGACTACTCATTTGTCTACAGAGTTGAGGTGATATTAAAGCTGAATATTGGGTGATGAGTAGGAAGTGATATTATAGATGATGAGGAAAAGCATAGTAGTGTGAGTGTATATAACAGGTTGAAGGAGCAGGAAGTACTGTCATTTTGAATAGTTAGTGTGGCACCTTAGGAAGCTGTGCCTGGGATATTTGAAATGCAAAATCCATGGGAACCTGTCCTTTATGCTAACATTTTTGGCAAATATTTTATCAGTGATAAGGAGCAATTATGATTGTAAAGTAGGTATTTTGCTCCAAACTACTATATTTGATGAATATAAAAGAGTACAAGGAAAACTTTTGGATGCATTAGTTAGCAATTTGAAGTTTACATTCTTTGGATAAATGTGTGAAATAACCCCTAGATTTATACTTTAATTGATTCTTTGTTGATATATTTTAGATAAACAATGATTGTAGAAATACTTTGAAAAACTAAATCTAAAATTAGTTATGTGTATTGATTTCAATATACTATACATAATTTAAAGCACATTAATATACTATTGTGCAATGTAAAATACGTATTGGGGTTATATAGAATTCTAATTAATCTTTTAAGATCTTTCTGTTTGAGATATTTCAAAAAGAAGACTGTAGCTGATATTTATAATCATTCCCACATGTTTCATAACCCTATGTACCTCTCTAATGCCTGAGATTTGAAATTCATTCTATAAGTCAATAAATAAAAATATTTTATTATTAAAATAATAAATGGCATTGATTTTGTACTTAGCCTGAATCAAACATAATGGCTTATATTAATCAGAAATATTGATTCATTTCATAATAACATAAAAATATTAAAAGGTCTGGAGTGCTTTTGATTAGATTGAGATTAGAAAAACAAGGCTGTATACCTTCTACTCATAGTATAAGGATCAAGCAGCAGTATATCATTAAAGTTAAGGATGGGTTTTTATGCTACTGGACTGCTTGGATTCATTTATGTCATTGGTTTTCTTAAAAAATCTGTTATTAAAAATCAACCAAATGCATTTGTTCTGAAAACTTTTAGTTAGTACTAATTGCTATACTCCTTAGGATTTTGTGCCAATTTATCATATGCAGTGAATTTTAGTGGATAATTTTCAGACTATTGGAAAAGAAATTTAAAGATGTAGTGTTCACAAGACAACTTAGGTTTATTAGCAAAATATAGCCAAGCCATTTTCACTGTCCTTTGGCCTATCTCCTCGGCCTACTTATTCCTCAGAACAATGGGCCTTGCCAATTGTTAGAAACTAGTGGTACTGTCCAGTTCTGAAACCCTCATGATTACTTATAATTAACTTTGCAGCAGGGAAAATGAATTAGCATAGTATAGTTAATGGTCTCCATGTGGGTAGTTAATAAGAACAAAGGACTTGTTCCACTTGTAAATGAAGATATTTAGAAACATTTGTATATGTGAAGGTGGTTCATTATGTACACATATGTAACATTTGTATCTTTTTTTATGTAAATTTGTCCCTTAAAATTGAGTTTATAATGGTTAAAAAAACTACTGATAGGAGCTTTTTCAATTGTTGCCACTATATAACTATTTAAGTTATAGAAGATATTTCATATTATTAATAAATATGTGATGGGACTAGTTAGTATCTCATTTTTGACTCTGTAATCAAGGTCAAGTCATATTTACAGGTAATACACTTACAAAGTATCTCATGATGTATAATTTTAAAGGATATTTTCAGTAGTCTTTATTCTTAATACTTTCTTACCAAATCAGTTAGGTATTGATGAGGAAATATTTAATAGAAAGTGAAATGTTTTCGATTCAAGTATAAATGTTCCAATTTTTTGCTTGAAGGTAAAAGCCTTCTTAAAGTAGGACAAGGTGAGCAGAGCTGACCTAATAACAAGCACTGTAATGTGGATGTTTACATGGATATAAACAATTTAGTAGAACAGAGTAATTCAGGATGCTGAAATGACAAGCGATGAAACAAATCATGGTAAAGTGATCAAGGCAAAATTAAAAGGACTTTACTAATGATCTATGAATTTAAAACACTTTATTTTTTCAGGGGAAATATTTTAAACATATAGTGCAAATAACATGGATTATCATCATCACTTACATTTGAACTTAGAGTGAACCAAAGTGAATTTTGTTTTTTTGTTTTTTTGAGACAGAGTCTCACTCTGTCACCCTGGGTGATAGGGGTGAGGGTGGAGGGAATCATTACAGCTTACTGCAGCCTCAAATTCTTGGGTTCAAGCGATCCTCCTGCCTCAGCCTCCTGAGTAGATGGGACTACAGGCACATGTGACAAGGCCTGGCTAGTTTTTCTATTTTTGGTAGAGAAGTGGTCTCCCTCTTGCTTAGGCTGGCCTTGAATTCCTTAGCTTGAGCAATCCTCCTGCCTGCCCCGGCCTCCCAGAGTGCTACAATTAGAGGTGTGAGCCACCGTGCCCATCCTAAAGTGAATATCTTATATTAATCGAAATATTACTTGTAGTGAGTAATATTTGTGCCGAAACATTATAGCTTAGGTAATCACATAGTCTGGTTTGACCAGGAATGTTCCAGTTTATACTTTTATTTTCATAAAATAAGGCTTAACAATAAGGTACAAAGTGACCCTAACTATAGTTCTATATAATTTAGAGAAGGAACAAAGGAGTGAATGGCTAAGGATATTCCCTTGGTAGTGAAGGAGCTCTCATATCTGTTACATTGCCAGTGACAAATTTCCCCCAAAGAATTGTCACATAGCTAGCTTCTCCCTGATTTTCTTTATTTCTCTTACATCCTTCCAAATTTTTCTTATTTTCAAGACTCTCCCACTTCCAAAATTGTAGCCATATTATGAATACATTTTCCAATTTTTTCAGAAAAGGTACATTTTAATGCTTAATATAACTTTTTAAAATAGATTTGCTGTTAACTTCATCTTACATCTTTTGTCACAGTGATACTTACGAATACTGTTTTGAATAAGCGCCTAATCTCATCACTTATACCTGTACTCCTTGTAAATTTCCTCCATGTTAGCCCTTAATTTTCAACTGCTTGCTAGATCTTTTTTTTAACCACTAATACAATTAAACTAAATACTACTAGTGTATTAACTGCAGCATTCTTAATATAAAATTTATTTTCTACTCACTTTTCAAATCACCACTCTTTGCATCACTCAGGTTCAAAATCTAGAGAAGTTTTTGATTCCTATTTCTTTAGTTCATCTTCCATCAAATAGGTCATCAAATCCTGTTGATACAACATTCTTAGTATCACTTAAATTTACTATTTTTGTTTTTTAGTGATCACTATCAACTGAAGTTTGTTTTATTATGACTGTTTCTGTGCAATTTTGATATCCTATTATTTTCTTCTCTAATCTGGTTTTTTGTCCAGTTTGTCCTATAAACAACTGTGGACCATTTTTTAACTTTCATTTATATGATTCTTCTTATGCTCAGACATTTTAATGACTTTTGTTTTTCTAGAAAAATATGCTACCAGTCTATTTTTTCAAATTTATTTCTGAGTAACTCATATGAACGATTCCACAAAGTCACATTAATTGAGAAATTATTAGCAAAAAATACATTATATTTTAGATAAAGATTATCAATGACTAATAAAATATCCTTTTTGCTTTTTAGCTAGACTTTTCATTGAAACATCTTCCAATAATTTGGACTTCATAGCTAGTTTTCAGTTGGATGGCATTTCATTTCAATTTAATGGCAGTGGTGAGAGAGACAATAGAATCTTTAACACACATGTTCACATTGTTATATAATTTCTAAATATTTCATCATGGATTAATATAATACAAGACTAAGAATGCCCTTGCTAAAACTCCTGAATCTTTGTTTATTTATTTATTTTTCGGTAGAGCAACCACAATTCACTTCATGTCATCATATTTCTTCTATAATAATATGCTCATGAGAACAGATATTAAATGCCATCTTTTAACAGAAAAGTTACCATATTAGAAGAGATGGAAAAAAATTAGTATATTAACATATAAATCACAAAGCATTTCAAGAAGAAAAAGTCTTTTGTCATATTTTCTCTCTATAAAAGTATATATATGGAAGATATAAAACTATCTAGAAGATATGAGCATCTGCATCCATTCAGAAAATCCAAAAAAGAATCAACAACAGCACCAAAAACTTCTGAAACTAATAAGCACTTAAAGCAGAGTTATAAGATACAATGTTAATACATGAAAGTGAATCACTTTCCTATATATCAGCAGTAAACAAGAAGAATCTGAAAATAAAAATCCAATACCATTTAGTTCCACCCAAAATAAAATGCTTAGGTATAAATCTAACAAAATGTGTAGACATTCTATATGAAGAAAACTGCAAAATTCTGCTGAAAAATATCAATGGAATCCCAATCAAAATCCCAGCAAGCTACTAATATTTTTGCGGATATCAACAAACTGATTCTAGAGTTTATATAGAAAAGCAAAAGATACAGAATAGCTAACACAATATTGAAGGAGAGAAACAAAGGTTGAGATGGACACTACCTGACTTCAAGATTTACTATATAAGGCTACAAAAATTGAGAGTGTGAGAGACATTGATAAAAGAATGGATAAATAGAGTAATGGAACAGAACAGAAAACCCAGAAATAAACCCACATAAATACAGTCAACTGATCTTTGAAAAAAGGAGCAAAGATTTTTCTTTTTTTTAACAAATGAGATGGAAACAACTGGGCATTCACATGCAAAAATATTAATCTAGATACAAACCTTACATCTTCACAAAAATTAACTCAAAATGAATCATAGACCTCAATGTAAAACACAAAACTCTAAAACTCTCAGAAGATAATAGGGAAGAAAACCTAGATAACTTTGGGTTTAACAATGACTTTTTAGTTCTAACACCAAAGGCACAATCAATAAAAAGTAGAATTGATAAGCTGGATTTCATTAAAATTAAAAATTTCTGCTCTGGGAAAAGCACTGTCAAGAGAATGAAAAGACAAGCCACGGACTGGAAAAAAATATTTTCACAAAATGTATCAGATAAAGGACTATTACCCAAAATATACAAAGAATTCTTAAAACTCCCCAGTAAGGAAACAAAACAACCCAATTAAAAAATTTTCCAAAGACTTTAACAGACATCTCACCAAAGGAAATACACAAATGGAAAATAAGCACGCGAAAAGATGCTTTGCATCTTAGTTTATCAGGGAAATGCAAATTAAAACAATGGGATACCACAGCAAAAGTATTAGAATAGCCAAAATCCGTAACGCTGACAACACCAAATGCTGGTGAGGACGTGGAACAATAGAAATTCTCATCCATTGCTGGTGTGAATGTAAAATGGTACAGCCACTTTGGAAGACAATTTGGTGGTTTCTTACACCAAACATACTCTTCCTATACAATCAAGTCAACACACTCCTTGGTATTTTCCCAAAGAAATTGAAAACTTATGTCCACACAAAAACCTGCACACAGATTGCCATGGTTTGGATGTGGTTTGCTTGATCCTGTCAAATCTTATGTTGAAATTTGATTCCCAGTGTTGGAGGTGTTTGGATTGTGGGCACAGATTCCTAAAAAATGGTGTGGTGTCATTCTCTGAGGAATGAGTGAGTTCTCACTCTTAGTTCTGACAAGAACTGAGTATCGAAAGGAGCCTGGCACCTTCTTTTCTTTTTCTCTCTCTTTCCCCATGTGATCTTCACACGTTGGCTACCCTTTCCTCTCTGCCATGAGTGGAAGCAACTTGAAGCCCTCATCAGATGAAGATGTTGCTGCCATGCTTCTTTCACAGCCTGCAAAACCGTGAGCCAAGGAATCCTCTTTTCTTTGTTGTAAATCTGAATCTCAGTCTCAGATAGTTCTTTATAGCAACACAAATGAACAAAGACACCCATGTTTCTAGAAGCTGTATTCATAATTGGGAACAATTAGAAGCACTTAAAATGTTCTTTAGTAGGTGACTAGATGAATAAACTGTCGTACATCCAGACAATGGAATATTTTCAGTGCTAAAAAGAAATAAGCTATTAACGTATCAAAAGACACAGAGGAAATTTATATTCATATTACTTAGTGAAAGAAACAAATTCAAAAAGGCTACATACTGTATTATTTCAACTATATGACATTCTGGAAAAGACAAAACTATGGAGGTAGTAAAGAGATCAGTGATTGTCAAGGGTTGGGCAAAAGACAGATGAATAGGTAGAGCACAGAAAAATTTTAGGGCATTGAAACTATTTTGTATGATACCATAATGGAGGATACATGTCATTATAGTTTTGTCTGTCGTGGCCCGGATTGCAGAACGGGGGATAGACACAGAAAGAAACACACAGACACACACACACAAGATGTACAAGACTGCAGTGAAAAAAATTTCACCAGTCACTTTATTATATACTTTTTCTATGTCCAGCAATTACTTCCTGGTACGTGACTACCTTGGGCGCCTTGAGGAAAACTCCTTTTCATTTCTTCCACATGATTGCTTAAGGGAAGCAGATGTATGCATTCAACTTCTTATCTATTTCTTTATCTCATTACCTTATGCAGGACAATGAGACATATGCAGGACAATGAGACACCTTGGCTTCTTTGCAAGACCTCAGGCGCTTGGTTATCTATCATAAAGCTATCTGTCATGAGGAATAGTTCTGTTTGTTCAATAGGCCGTGTCCGGACCTATTGTCCTCTGGCCCCAAG
>CAUYSK010115568.1:0-14051 GCA_963575035.1 Avahi laniger
GTGGTATATGTATACCATGGAGTACTATTCAGCTTTAAGAAACAATGGTGATATAACACCTCTTGTATACTCCTGGATAGAGCTGGAACACATTCTACTAAGTGAGGTATCCCAAGAATGGAAAGACAAGCACCACATGTATTCACCATCAAATTGGTATTAACGGATCAACACATAAGTGTGCATATAAGAATAACATCTATTGGATGTTGAGCGGGGGGGAGGAGGGAGAAGGGAAGAGAGGATGGGTATATCCATACACAAAGAGTGCAATGTGCATCACCCAAAGAATGGACATATTTCAAACTCGGACTTAGGGGGGAAGGGAGGGGCAAGGGCAACATACGTATCCTAAACATCTGTACCCCCATAATATGTTGAAATAAAAAAAAAAAGAGTACATAGATTTTAAGTGTCAACTCAGTGAATTTTAACTGATGAATATGCCTCTTTAACTACCACTCTGATCACCCTATAGAATACTTCCAGCACTTCAGCAGGCTTCCTCCTGTCCACTCCCATCAGAATTCTCCAAAGGTAACCACTATTCTGATTTCTATCACCATACATTAATTTTGCCTGTTTTTGGACATTATATAAAGGAATCATACAATGCAAAAAAAAATATATCAATAGCATTCACATATGCCAACAACAGTCAAGCTGGGAACCAAATCAAAGACTCAATACCTTTCGCAATAGCAACAAAGAAAATAAAATACCTAGAATATATTTAACTAAGGAGGTAAAAGACCTCTATGGGGAGGACTACGAAACACTGAGGAAGAAATCACAGAGGATGTAAATAGATGGAAAAACATATCGTCATGGATCAGTAGATCAACATTGTTAAAATGTCCATACTACCCAAAGTGATCTACAGATTCAATGCAATCCTCATTAAAATATCAACGACATTTTTCACAGATCTAGAAAAAATAATTCTATGCTTTGTATGAAACCAGAAATGACCTTGAATAGCCAAAGCAATCTTAAGCAAAAAGAATAAATCAAAAGGTATCACTTTACCAGACTTCAAGCTGTACTACAAGGCTATAATAACCAAAACAGCATCATATTGGCACAAAAAACAGAGACATAGACCTGTGGATCAGAACAGAAAACCTGAATATGAAAACATCCTCATATTGTCATCTCATCTTTGACAAAGTATACAAAAACATACACTGGGGAAAAGAATCTCTGTTCAATAAATGATGCTGGGAAAATTGGATAACCACATGTAAAAGATTAAAACAGGATCCGCACCTCTCACCACTCACAAAAATTATTTCAAATCAAGGTACGAACACAGGAAGCATGAAAAAGCAAGGAAATATGACACCATCAAAGGAATACAATAATTCCCCAGCAATAGATCCCAATCAGAAAGAAAATCATGAAATCCTAGAAAAATAATTGAATATTATAATAATGAAGCTCAGTGAGATATAAGAGAATTCAAAAAAAAAATACAAAGAAATCAGAAAAACAATTCAGGCTATGAATGAGAGATTTACCAAAGAGATAGATATCATAAAAAAGAACAATTCAAAAATTGTAGAACTGAAGAACTCCTTGAATGAAATGCAGACTATACTTGAAATTTTCAACATTAGAGTAGACCAAGCAGAAGGGAGAATATCACAACTTGAAGGAAGACTTATCCTTTGAAATAACTCAGTCAGACAATATCTCAGGAGGCAAGTGACTTACATAGAAAGATTGGTATAATTCTTCTGCAACTATATATTTCCTCCATTTCTGATCTCCCCTCTTCTTCACATCCCTTGGAGAGGTAGTATGCTGTTAGTTGAAAGTGTAAACTGTGGAGCCAGACTCCCTGGGTTCAAATCTCAGCCCCACCACTTACTAGCAATTTAACATTGGGGAATTTAATTCAACCTCTTCCTGTTTGTCTCCTCACTTGTAAAACAGATATAACAGTGTTCATTTTATAGGATTATTATAAGGACTATAAAAGAATATTTGTAAAGTGTTTAGGACAATGCCTGGGCTTATGCCAACTTAATTGGGTTCCTATTTCCTATTCCTGGCACATACTTAGGGTGATATTAGTATTCCTTAAATAAATCTACTTCCCGAATAGAGGGAAGAGTCCTCGAAAGAGTAAGTCCTCTCTTTTTTCCTCTTCTCTCTCAATCTTTCTCTCCAGCTTTCTGTCTGCCTGTCATTCACTCAACAAACATTTACCGAGCACCTCTATGTACTAAGCATTATTTTAGACTGGTGATTTTATCTGAATTATAACCACACTGTCCCTATCTTCTTACATCATAGTGAAACAAACCAGTACTTGAGCAGGCTGTTACAATGCAATAAGGTGGAGGAAGGGGAGAGGAAGGCAGAAATACAAGTCTGTCTCTCAGACAATAAACTAAGAAATTTACCAAAGTATAGGAAAACTGGCTATCTATCCTTTATTTAAAAAGCTGAAAGGGGCCGGGCGCGGTGGCTCTCGCCTGTGATCCTAGCACTCTGGGAGGCCAAGGCGAGCAGATTGTTTGAGCTCAGGAGTTCGAGACCAACCTGAGCAAGAGCAAGACTCCGTCTCTACCAAAAATAGAAAGAAATTAATTGGACAGCTAAAAATATATAGGAAAAAAATTAGCTGGGCATGGTGGCACATGCCTGTATTCCCAGTCTCTTGGGAGGCTGAGGCAGTAGGATCGCTTGAGCCCAGGAGTCTGAGGTTGCTGTGAGCTAGGCTGATGCCACGGCACTCACCGTAGCCACGGCAACAAAGTGAGACTCTGTCTCAAAAAAAAAAAAAAAGCTGAGAGGTTTCAAGTCTTGTTACTACAGGTCTAGTGGTAGCTAATTCTAGTCAGCAGGGGGCAGGAGTGTCCAGCTGTATAAAGCCTGGCAGTCACTCTGATCTTTCTAAGACTTCATCAAAGGAAAGTGTTTCTAACTTGATGTGTGGGAGCTTCAAATTCTTAAACTGTACAATTGGTGTGTAGAATAATGATTAGCAGACATTAGTAGGTTAAAACTGGTAAATTGGAATACGTTTCTACTGATTTTGACTGTCCATTTTGTTTTTCCACGGCAATTTGGCCTTTCTTCAACCTCTTGGTAACAAAAATTTCTGCCTTTATATTCAGCAGATAATCTCAATCTCAGGGATGGAGGAAAAACATGTATTCTCAAGACATCAAGCCTCCCCAGCTGGGCAACCTTGGCTTGTTAAAAGGGTCTGAAGGGGAAAAGTACATTAGGTACCCGTGTACTTGGATAAATGAATGGACTGTGGTTACAATATGTGTTTGATCAAAGGGCTCACACTACCTATTGTTATCACTGATAACAGATAGATCTTGTACTGAATGTGAAGTGTAGGAGATCCAGGTAGAGACGCCAACAGGTATGAGACATACTGATGAAGATAATCAGGGTCATACACAGTTGGCCTCCTGGTATCTATCTGTTCAAGGCTTGGGCAGTGGTAGGGAAGAAGTTCATAGAAAGAAAAATACAGACTGCATAACTGACCAGTGTATGGTTACCACTTGTTCTGGATATTTTCCTATATTCTCTTCCAAATCTACTTTCTACCCTTTTCCTCCATTCTCTGTTCTCTAGGAAACTCAACTTAATCGGCTACCAACAGGCTCCCTTCTCCTTGGGCTTCCTGTTGAGTTTGGCCAATGGAAGACACTGGCAAGAGGGCAGAGGGAGAGAAAGAAGTGAGGGCAAGGCAGAACTTCCCCAGCTCCCTGCCTGTAGGTTTGCTGGGGCTTAGCTTTATTTGCAGGAAAAGCCACAATAGCTATAATTGTAACTTCTTTCCCAGGGTTCCAGCATCTAAGTCCTCTCCTTGTCCTTTCAGGGGAGGTGGGAGTGATAACTCCTCAGGGTTTTTAGCCCAGAGTGTTTCTCCTTTCCTAAGAATTCTTTTAAGCTTTGTAAATAGCCCCTTTATTAAGCTCTCCTCAAATACTCCCTTGTAGAGTTACAGACTGAATTCCATGTTCAATTCATATGTTGAAGCCCTAATTCCTCCCCTGCCCCCAATGTGGCTATATTTAGGCTTTACGGAGGTAATTAAGGTTAAATGAGGTCATAAAGGTGGGGCCTTATTTCAATAGGACTGGTGTTCTTATCAGAAGAGGAAGAGATACCAGAGATCTCTCTCTCCACATTCACAAACAGAAAACAGGCCATGTGAGAACACAGTGAGAAGTTGGCTTTCTACAAAGCAAGCAGAGAGGCTTCAATAGAAACCAACCCTGCTGGCACCTTGATCTTAAACTTCCAGTCTCCAGAACTGTTAAGAAAATAAATTTCTGTTGTTTAAGCCACCCAGACTATGGTATTCTGTTCTATTAGCCTGAACTAAGGAATATATCCCCCGATGATACAGTATTCAAACTGTAGAATAGATCCTCCACCGAGGGAATTCCTTCTGAGCCTAGGGAGTTCATGGGTAGTTTGGGGCATTGGGAAGTGCTCCTGAATAATACAATTTAGTTTTTGACTTATAGGAATGCAGCAACCCTTGACATAGGGAGATGTCTGTGTAACACATTGGAATTTATTTGTTCAGTAAATACTTATTGAGCGTATGCTACTGCACAGTCACTGGAGATACAGCAGTGAACAGTCCAACACCACAGTACTAGTGGATCTAGCTGAATGCCATTAATAATAATTCCACCAGGCACCCATCCTTTTTCTTCTCCCTTTCTGACTATATGCTCTACCACTATGGCACTATTTCAGTCCAATAACTCCAAAAGTGGCAAAATTTGTAAAGAATAATTTGAAGCTACAATGGCCTCTCTCTCTGAGGTTCTTGAGATCTCACCCAGGTTGGTTCATCTATGGGAGGCCCTTGCATCCTGGAGATTCAAATCTCCTCTAAACAATGGCCTGCTTATTTCTCTTGTTGTGAAGAAGCTTAAAAATGGTTTTCTCAATCTAACCTTAATCAGGCCACTAAGTAATCACAGTCTACTTTATCTGAAGCTATTCAGTTTCTCAAGGACCACTTGTTCTCCTCAACTACTCCAACCTCTCATCCACTCCAACCTCAAAGACACTCACTCCTGTCTCCTTTTCCTGTCCTTATCCATCTGCTCCTCCAAACTCCTTCCTGTCTCCCTCTCCACTATGAACTGGCCCTCCTTATATGTACTTGCCTGTCCTCAAACCTACCCCTACTTTTCTGATCCCCAGTTTCCTGTAGTTGTTTGAGACCTTGGCCCTACTTTCCCTGCTCTTGGTCCTCAAGACCTCAAGCAAGGAAAGCTGAAGGGCTTCAATTGCCCATCCTCAAAAAGTCACTTTTAACCATTGGTCTCTATCTGCCTTATATGATATAATAAAGGACTTTCCTGGCCCAGAAGAAAACAGAATAGTTTGCCACACAACTCTGATTAGTTTAGAAGCATATTCTCTAGGACTTCCAGACCTTTACCAATTAGTCTAACTTCTTGTGGGTCCTGGAGATGCTTCCTTAAGGTCTGAAAAGGCTAAATGGTCACACCTGTTCTGTTAGGCTAGGAACGAGGAAAAAAAGAAAAAGAAAAAGCTAAATGGGCCAGAATCAATGAAGACTTACAATTAAATCAAAATACACTCCACATCTATCACAAAGCTAAGGAGAATGGAGATTCCATCCCTATGGCCTTCCTATCTAAAATAGACTGGTCAAAGATTCAAGAGTGCAGATAACAAAGAGACAAATCAGTCTCTAATTATAGGCACTGCTTAGAAAACATCTGGGAGGATTATTCAGGCCTAACCTTGGTGACTTCATGGTATCTGATTTAGTTACCAGATTTGTTAATGGGCTCTCTCTAAAACTGAGAGAGGCTACCCAAAAACATCATATACATTGTTAAGATGCCCCTCTCTCTGAAATCCATGAACAAACTGATAAAATTAAATCCACATAATGCAAGCTCATGGCTCTTCAACTTAAACAATTTGAGGAAAATTGAAAACTAGAAAGGATTAACAGAAAGTGCAAACCCTAAGATAAAGAAATAATAAGAAAAAACAATGCAAACTTCTGTCCCCAGATCTGGATAAAGTTTGCTTTATAAAATTAAGAATTGCTTTTCAATAAAGGACATTAGGAATAAACTTAACAAACACATAGCAAATTAGGAAAAATCACTTATACCATCTAATACTGATGAGGTATGGATGTGTAGAATATAAGAGAAATGCCTGCAAGTCAACAACAAAGAAACCTAACAGAAATATGAGCAAATGATATTAATAGGCAATTCACAGAAAAGGAAACCCAAATGTCTAACACACACATGAAGACATGCACAAAATCATTAGTAATTAGATAAATACAAATTAAAATAGAGAGATTTTACACTCATTAGATTGGCAAAAAGTAGAAAGTCCATAAATTCCCAAACGTTGGTGGGAATACACAGATACAGGTACCCTCATGTGCTGCTGGTTCCCCAATTCTGCAAAGCAATATCACAGTTCATTGTCTAAATACATATACTATATACACTGCAGAGAGGGATTCCTAAGCTTGTTTATTTGTCTTTTAATGTTTTCAAAGAATGTCCTCCCATAGCCACTTTCTGCCCTGAAAGAGTTTTGAGTTAAGTGAAATAAAGGCAATTCTGTTGTGTCAGTCCTTCAGGGAACCCCCAGACAGATTAAAGCAGACAAACAAAATTCCTTGGGAACAAGGTCCACTCTACTCCCTCCAGAACCATGTGCCCACAGCAGGAACATGGACTGCAGCCTAGAAGACCCTCTGCCTCACTAGGAAGGTGAGTGGGGTAAGGCTAAGTTAAAACACCACGAAGCTCTCCTACTGGTTTAAATCACTTTTTTTCTTGATTCAGTGTTCACTTGAGTGCTGTAAACCTCTGAATATTTTCCAGAGTTCTGAAAAAGTTGATACTCACTTTTTTTTTTTTTTTTCGGTGTTTCTGTGAAGGTTAATGGGCCCTAGGAGCTCCCTACGCCACCATTTTGACTCAGGTCTGGCCTTGCACATAATTTTTTAAAATGAAACCAGCTTCTTACAATGAAAATATACAATATTCAGTACATAAATGTAGTGTGAGAAAACAGTCACTGGCTGCCTTGGATCAGTGTCAAAAGGATAAGGAGTTAATACTAACACTTTCTGAGTGCCAGTCATGTCCCAGCCACTGTTCTAGGATTTTTACATTGATTTCACTGATCTTGAGAAAAATTCTTAGTTGTGGCTCAAGCTTTTTTCCAAAAATTTGAGACATTTATTTCTGGCACACACCATATGACACACACAGCTGTTTTCACAATGACTTGGCATTTTTACAGTTAAGGTCTTAAAACCTGAAGACAGAAATCTCATCTTATATGTGGTAGTCACTCACTCAACAAATATTTCTTGAGGGAAGGAAGCAGCTATTTGGGAATACATGGCAGATATATGGTGGCCCTCACTTCTATAAGATTCATCCCAGTGCTCTCTGCAGTAGCAAGTTGCCCAATGTGTATACCCCAGTCCCTTCTTTTGTTTTCCTTTGCTTAAATTCTTGACCGATAACCTTCTCAGTACCTTTGTTCCTCTATGATTGAGGACAAGAATCAATGTAACTAAAACAAATGTTTATTGAAGCCTCAATATATACGCACACCCCCAGCTGCCAGGAGTATAACGATGAATAATAACACAAGGGCCTTTCCACTGAGGAACTTGTGTTGTGGGAAGACAGACAAATAACATTACAATTAAATGAAATACATGTTTTATAGGGAAATGTACTGAGTGCTATGACAAACCTAAAGTTCTCTTTTTCCAAATAAATAACCAATCTGAAAGGAAGGTTCCAATCAATAAGATGTTCAGGAAATCATTTAAGGGAGGAGACAGGCCTCAAGCTTTACCAGATTTCTTTTATGAGACAACTTTCTTTTACTTTTTTTTTTTTTTTTTTTTAGAACAAGTCTCACTCTGTCGCCCTGGGTAGAGTGCTGTGGCATCATCACAGCTCACTGCAACCTCAAACTCCTGGGCTCAAGTGATCCTCCTGCCTCAGGATCCCAAGTAGCTGGGATTACAGGCATGCGCCATGACCCCTGGCTAATTTTTCTATTTTTAGTAGAGACAGGGTCTTGCTCTTGCTCAGGCTGGTCTCAAACTCCTGAGCTCAAGCAATCCTCCCTCCTCGACCTCCCAGAGCGCTAGGATTACAGGCGTGAGCCACCATGCCCAGCCCATGGGATAACTTTCATTTCTGTAATAAAAATGAGGCAGTAGTACAAGTTTTGGAGTCAAAAAAACTGATTTGGAATCCTGATTTACCACTTGCCACCTAGAGGACATTTCGCAAGTGAATTAATCTCTTTGAGCCCCAGTTTCCTCATCTGTAAAACAGAAATAGTAATTCTTAATTCACAAGATTTTTTGGTGAAGATTAAGTTAAATGATAGTAAACATGTTTAATACAGAGCTTCCCACACAGTTGCCCCATAAATGGTAATTCTCATCTCTCTTCAGACTTAGAGGAGGAATTATAAGACCAAACCTGGTCTCAATGCTGCTTTGCGTGGGCCACCTCTCTGATTTTCCCAGTTAGAAAATATTAAGCTAATGTGATTTCCTACCTCTATGACTGGCTTCATGGGACGTGTCTAATGGCTCTAAAGCACACGTTGAAGTCTCTAGTTAAGGAGCTGGACATAGACATGTTAATTGCAATGAGATCAGGCCAACTAGGAAGGATGATAGTATGAAACTGTATGTGTCCATCTGGTGAAAGAGCAGTAGGTTGAGAATTGGGAAGAAAAGACCAGAAGAGAACAGTCTACACTGAGGCCATAGGAAGAAATCTAGACATGAAGGCGGCACTTGATATTCAAGAACAGATTAACAAGCAACAAATGACATTGATATTCAGAGTAGATAACTGGCTTCAAGAAGATCCAGGTAGAGTAACTTGTTGTTCAGCCATGTGGGCAGACTAAAGCTCCTAGATATAGGGGACGTAGGAGCAGGCAATATTCTGATATCTAGGCATGTAGCCATGACATGGGGCTTGGTCTCTGTCTGAGGAGGGGTCTGGGGATTAATAAGAATAATGCTAGAAAATGAGAGTACCAGACAGGTTACAAGCCAGAGTTTCAAACACAGGAGAACAAACCAGTGATTTAAGTACTACAACTGATGCCTGAAAAGGGTTTCTCAACGTGAGCACTATTGAGTGGGGGCAGAAGGGGAGAGTTGTCCTGTGCATTATAAGATGTTTAGCATTAGCCCCACCCAACAGATGCCATTAGCATCCACCCCCCAAGTAGTGGCAATCAAAAGTATCTCCAAATGTCCTAGTGCAGGGAGAGTGGGGAGATGGGAAGGGGTAAACCTGCCCCCAGTTGAGTGCCACTGGACTAGAGTATGCCTAAAGAGCACTGCTCCAATGGTGGAGCCTGTACTAAGACAGTCTCAGAAATGAATTGATCTAGAAGAGGCCAGTCACTGGCCTTCATTTCAATGACTGAAGGTAGCTCAGTAAGACCAGTGTAATGAGCCTTCTCCCTAGATCGCTGTCCCTTTTATCATTCCTGTGTACCCTATCCTGGCCTTCTCTGCTCCCCTCCTTTCAGTATGCTTTGCCTCCAAGGGATGTCCTTGGGCTTCTCTAGCTTCTTTGCCCTACATACACAGAGAGCCAAAGGGCCTGAGGAGCCCTAAGCCAACAGCCGATTTGTGTGAGATAGCTCCTTTGCATATGGGGTTCCCTAAAACTCCTCTGCCCTCCCTGAGGCTTTGCTTGATTGGCCTCTTCATCTTCCCTGCTTCTCCCACTGTCTTACTGGTATCTCCCGGAATACTCGTTAATAAATTACTTGTGTACAAATCTCTCCTTAGAGTCTGCTTCCAGGGAACCCTTCTAATACAGCCAGTAAGGCCGAAGTCAAAGGACAGAGTCAGGCGTGAGAAACAAGTCCAGGAGAGCAGTTCAGAATGAGGATTACAAATCAATCTGGCCCGAAGCCTCCATTACTGTGGTTTCCAGTGTGAGACGTGACAATGGGAGAGGTAGTTTAAAGGAGCTGAAGATGTCTAGACGATGTGGTCTTGGTCTCAAGAACCAGGCTGAAAGCAAGCTAAGAGAATAAAGCACAAGGTCTTAACCTGGTATTAAGATGACAGAACTACTTGAAGAACTATCTCTTTTCAGTGAACATCATTTGTTGCTAACATTAAAAATCACCAGAGAATTC
Organism: Avahi laniger; assembly: GCA_963575035.1. Lineage (NCBI taxonomy): Eukaryota > Metazoa > Chordata > Mammalia > Primates > Indriidae > Avahi > Avahi laniger. The sequence continues at coordinate 10,222 of CAUYSK010115568.1, forward strand.
ATCACAACTACAGAATTAAAGAGTCTGTGAAAATCCTCTGGAATCTGAAAATGCTGCTGTGGAGCATTTCTATCTCCACCTCTGCAACACAGAAAGAACCTTGCAAATCTGCACACTGCCCCTCCTCCCTTTGCCGTTTAAAACATTCTGAGAGCAGCTAGGAGTGGAGGACGTCTATCAGGGGTGACGGTTTCCTCCGCTTTTTCACAGCAGAACTGTTTGTGCACCATTTGCACTCCAGTAGCTGGCTGATACAATTGTTTTGGGAAGGACTAACTAAAAGAGGTTTTGTAGTAAAGATGGCCATCTTGTTAAAAACCTGTTGCTTTATTGCTACTTCACTGTTATTACTGCCATTCCATACAACAGGGACCAAATTTGATGGACCCCATATAAAAACTAGTTTTATGTTCTTAAAGCAGTTACAATAATGACAGAGAATGTTTAAACAATAATTTTGAGAGTAACCAAAAGAAACATATAAGCAATTTAGTGTTATATCTAGGAAACATAGTATTTGAAATAGTAAATTATAGGTTCTCTACTCATAATTTGTCTTTGTAATCATTTCTTTATGCCATAAAGAAATCATCTGCATTCTTCAGTAAGCATGTAATTTAGACCAGGTGCAACTTAAAATTTCTAATTCTGAAAATTAAAGGTTTGAGAACATGTCTTAAGAAATACATGGACAGTAACTACCAGTTGGCATTAAAGACTAATCGTTTCTGGACTAGTAAACTTCTTTGAGAAAGAAAACTGCAGAAATAAATTAATTTCAGGAAAAGTAATTCAGAGATAGAGAATTAATGATGATAGGAAAACTAATAGAGTTAGACTAACTAAAAATAAATTTAAAATAAATTAATAGCTATTAATTATGAGTTTAACAGTTTTGATCTCCACTATGAAAACTTTAAATTATAACTATTTAAAGTATGATTACTGATAAAAAGTGGGAAAGAAAGCATTTACAAACACATTTGCAAATAAAATTATTAATTCATTCAATAAACAGATCTCTGATGCATTTTCCTCAGCACAGATGCCAATGTTCTGTACCACATGGACTCTGCTTTCTCAGAATCCAGATGACATAGAAAATTGGGGGTGAGACGATTGATTGGTTGGTAGAAGCAGAAGCATAGAGTGGATGTGTCTTGGTAATAATTAATAGGAGGAGAGAGAAAGAGTCAAAATACTTCTGTTACTGATTAATCAGGAAGTTATGGATGCCAAAGGACTTCCAGTTCTAACTCTGTGAAGCCTAGCTCTTCCTATATTCCCCTCAGATCCTGGCTTTGTGGTTGGAATTTTCCGTCTCTGTTATTTTCACATGAATTATTCCTTTGAACCCCTACTGCTTCAGAAAGAACCTAACTAATCTAGTATACTATGTATAGGAGTTGGACTTTATTCTGAAAACCACAGCAAATTATAAAAGGGCTTCAGATCTGAATTTCACAAAGAGGAATCTGGAAACGGCGTAGGAAATAAATTGGAAATGGGCAAGAGGCAGGGATTACATTTTGATAACTAATTTTAAACCAGGAGAGACATGATGATGCTTGAACTAAGTTAGTGAGAATACAGAAAATGAATGAATTAGAAAGTTATGAAGGAAGATGAATCAACTGAATTTGATTCATCCAAGATGTAGAGGATGAGGGAATAGGAAGAATTAAGTTTGGCTCTTAGTTTCCTGATTTGGGCAACCAGATGGATAGTGGTAACTCTCACTGAGAAAGGCAATGTATGAAGAAGACCAGCTCCTTCTGGGGAGAAATATGAGGTGCCAATGAGACTGACAGGTAAAGACATCCAATAGGCAGTTTACTATTCATATCTGGATCTCAGACAAGAGCTCTGGAGTTATAAATTTGTGTATAAGGGCTTGATATCATGACTTTCAGAAATACCTAGGCAACAGTTTCTTGTTTTATTCCCATAGTGCTAAATTCAGCAATACTCTTAGACTAGGTTTCATTAGCCTGAGGAAATAGAGAATAATTTGTTCATGTCTAAATATCCTCTATACTGTACCCTAGCTATCATATTGTGCATTGTATAACTCTGTGATTGATGAACTACCCTACCTAGGTGAAATGATCTCTAGAGAAGGCTACGTATAGGATCAGTCCAGCTTTATGGATATAAGACTAGGACTGGAAGAGAAAGTTATGTTTCCAGAAGGTCTGAGTATTTGGAAAGTTTAGAAATTTGTACTTTCATCTCATAGCTGATATTGCAACTAATTCCTTTGTGTATCCTTAGAGAAGTAAACCCAAGTGGTGTCTGTGTTGCGGTATTTCCATTAATCTGGACTTTCTATTGATTTTTGTCAATTGGATGTCATAAAGGGTGATATCATTAGATCTGTAGTAATTGAAACCATTGGTATGAATAAGATCACTCAGAGAGAATAAATTGAGAAGAAAAGAAAGCTGAGAATAAAATTCCAGGAAACTCTAAAATCTAAGGAGTAGGTGAAAGAATAGTCTAAGAGGAGAATACATAAATGATGACAATAACCAAGGGACTGAACAATTAGAAAGGTAGATTGAGTAATATTTGTATTTCATCATTAAATGGAGACAGATATTTCATAATGACATTAGACAAATTTTCTTGCTATACATAGATCCATACTCATTGTTAAACAGATAAATTTTCTAAAAGATTTATAACAAGGGCTCAGAAAAAGACAGGGATTTCCTAATTTCCATTTAGAAGGGTAAATACCAGGAACAAAACTCGCTGATTATTAAGTGTATTTTGAAGTTAATAAGACATCTTGAGTGTTGACCACAAAAAGAGTTCCCTTTTTTTTAACCATCTATTTAAAACATTTATTCAAAACCTAATGTGTGCCAGGCATTAAGTTTTACCTACAATGTCTCATTTAACCTCACAATTCCCCATGAGGAAGGCACTTTTATTTTCTTCTTTTAAGTATGTGGAGAGTTTAAGCAGTAAAGATTAGTGAAGATTACAGAAGTTAAATAACTTCTTAGAGTCACCCAAGTAGTAACCAATAGAGCTGAGATTCAAATTTAGGGCTTTTTTGACCTCAAAGCCTGAGGCTTAACTACTACGTGACAATGCTGTGAAAGCATTATTTATGGTAATAAAAGGTTAAATTGATCAGCCATTTATCAATGTAATTTTCAGTGACGACAGAATTTGTAGTCACAGAGGACAGTTTTATACCCATATCAACATTTATAGGTGTGCTATGATTTTGAAAGTGTTTCTTGAAACACCAAACACAAAAATATATATCTGAATATTTGTCTTTGCCACTAAAAGAGAAATTATTCTGTTTTTTGGAATGCTGACTCCAAAGTTTAGCTGATTTTTTAACTTGTAGAATAAAAAATTATTTTTACCTCTGATAACTTGCTTGGTTTTGGCATAAAGACATGCATTGTTTCTGGGCAGTACAATCTCTCTTGGCATATGTACACGGAACGCTATTTTTTTTTTTATTTCAGGGTATTATGAGAGTACAAACATTATGGTTACACTTTATGTCTTTGCCTCACCCAAGCGTGGGTTAAAGGCATGCCTTTCCTCCTACAATGCTCCCCCGTGTCCTTTAGTTGCGGGTTTACCCCCCCATCCCCCTAATCCCTGGAGAGCATTACTGCCATGTGATCACCCTAGTGTTGTTAGTACCAATTTGATGACGAGTACAAGTGGAGCCCATTCTTCCAATCTTGTGGTGCCTCACTTTGGATAATGGGCTTAAGTTTAATCCAGGAAAGTATAAGAGGTTCTAGATCACTGTCGTTTCTTATGATTGAGTAATATTCCATTGTATACATATA
>CAUYSK010115572.1:0-60382 GCA_963575035.1 Avahi laniger
TTTCTTTCTATTTTTGGTAGAGACGGGGTCTCGCTCTTGCTCAGGCTGGTCTCGAACTCCTGAGCTCAGAACGATCCGCCCACCTCGGCCTCCCAGAGTGCTAGGATTACAGGCGTGAGCCACCGCGCCCGGCCTATATTTTCAAGAAAAATCTTAACAAACATGGTATAAAAAGGAAAAATCTCACTTATGAACACAAATGAAAAAATTGAAATTTAAATATCAAATTTAGCAACATAAATATGAGTAATGCACTATTAGTAAATAATTGTCAGATAAGATATGACCATAGCTCTAATAGAGAATATCTGTTACTGATTAAAATCTTATATAATAGGCAAAATGAGGGTAAGAAATGGTTAGTCCATAGGATACTAAAGTTGCATTTGATATAATTCAACATCAATAGTGAAATAAATTATTTTATGTCATTATTTATAGAAGTATAATAACAAATAATTAAACCATAATATATCTATTCCTAGCCAATAGCCCAATGTACTTATAATACAATAACAGTTAACATTCTAATTGTGAGATCTGGTTTATTATGAGGCAGGCACTGTTTGTAAGTTTAATTTTCACAATAATCTTAATAGTTAAGTTCTATCAAAATCTTCTTTTTACTGTGAAAGAAACAGGGAAAAAGTAATGCTTTGTGGCTGGAGAAATGTAATTTGAACGTATGTGGTCTAGAATTAATGATTGGGCTTTGACCATTCTGCTATATTGCCCTTCACATCACATTTATCAAAGACAGGATCCCACAGTAATCATGCAAGGGGTTCTGTCATCTATCAACTATTACATTTTGACTTTTCAACTAGATTCTAGTGAATCAAAGATTGGATTTCCTGGTTTCAAATTCTACTAGAAATGCCACGAGTAGAATTTCCCCCTTAATAATCCATTTTGTTTACCTGGAAAGCAAACCAGTTGGATCCTGAGGAACATCACCTTTTGAAAGGCAAAGTTTAACTTTTGTTAAAACTGGTTGCTTGCCACCCAAATCCCCACCTTCAACTTCCCCTGTCTTTAAAGCATGATAGAATGCAACAATCCACAGCCCCCCAGGTTACCAAGTGCAGAGTAGCTGAAGTTCTCAGATAACTTCTCTAAATATTTGATTCCCCAATCCATATTATATAAAGTCAGAGAGTCTGCACCTTTTCCCATTAACTAAATTGCTTTTCCAAACTTTCCCTATAAAAATTAAGAACAATGGTAATTGGAGCACTTCCACTAGCACAGAAAAACACCCTGAAATCCAGCAGAACTTCCTGACCCTATTATGATTTCCTGAGTAATGACAAAAGAATTAAACACTCATGAGTTCTTTTTCTAATAAGTTATTAATATATTGCTTAACCCATACTCTGTGATATTGTGGTATTCATCTCCAACCCTAGCGTGTAAGGGATGAAGAAAGACAAGGGACTCAAGGCTGACACAAACTCTTCAAATTAATAATGATATCATCATGGACAGGTAATTTACTTTTTTTGCCTTAATTTTTTTAAACATTAAAAATATATTAATTATGCCTAAATTATAGAAACAAGAAACAGCCCCTGATACACAATCAGATTTCAGTCAGTCATAATTGTTCTTATTAGTAATTGCTACTAATATGTCTATTACCACTATTGTACTTTTTACTATATAAAATGCCACAAACTATGGTTCCCACTAATACCAGCTCAGAGAGACCTGATTTTACCACACTTAATATCGTTGTAGAATAGAAATTAGATAAGAAAAAAATGAAGGAAATAAAAATAAAGAAAAAGAAAAGACAATTACTTTGAATGTTTTTAAACACTGTGATTTTAATTTGAAAATCCAAAAAATACAAATGGAAAGTTGTGACTAAGCTAATATAAACATTGTACTTTTTTCTATATACTAGACCAATGTAAAGTGAATAAAAAGTTAAAAATATATTGAGAAAAATTTTGTAAGATAATATCAATACAAATATTAATATGAAATCAAGAGACTCTACTTAACAAAATACCTGTAATATGTAAGTAAAGAATATTACAAAAATGTAATGAGAGGCATGAAGGAAACTTGAATGCATGATGATTTTCACATGGTTGAAAGAATAAATATTTGTTATCATGGCAATTTCCCCAAATTTATTTGTAAAGTTTATGTAAGCTATATAACACCTGATATGTTTTATTTTGTTTTGTTTAATTTTAAACAATGATTTTAACATTTATTTATAGAAAATGGCCATACATTTTCAAAAAATATAGTAATGTTAATATTAGGTATTGATATGTACCATAAATCTATTATAAGTGAAAGTTATATTATTGGTGTTGGAATGAATAAACAGACTGACAGACACTAACATAAAATCCATCTCCTTTCTAAATATAAATAGTGAAAGTGACTTGTGAATCATTTTTGAAAGAATGGATTATTCAAAAAGTGGTTAACTAGTAAAACATTGAGAATACTATGTACACAAATTTCTCAAAACAGCCTACTTTTTAAAAAAAATGTATATTTTAAATGTGTTCCTATATTGTAGAAAACCTTCTAAAAAATTACATGATATGTAAGTGATCTTTATTGTTTATTATGTTTTTCAAATGCTTTTGTCAACACAGAAACAAAATTAAATGGCAGAAATCAATGGGATACTATTTACATTATAAATGAAGTACAAATAGACTTATAAGGTAATGCATGCTAACAAGTAACCAAAGTCCTGAATGGAAAATGTATTAAAACATTAAATAGAAAATTGAGCATGAAATAGCAATTCACAGATTGGCTGATATATTTATGCAAAAATAATTAAATTTGCTAGTAGGCGGAACAGAGAAATAAAATCTTTACAAGATATTATTTATTGCACCATTTTGATAGTCATAGTTTGAAAATAATAGATAATATTCAGATAGCAAAGCTGTAAAAAATACATATCTATCAAAACTCCTAAAATATTCATACTTTTTCAACCTATAATTCTAGTCTCATAATTTATTCTAAAAAAAAATATAAGATTTGTATAGAGATAGATGTCTTAAAATTTTAATTCTAGGGTTGTTTCTAGGTTTGATACAAGAAACAGCCTAAGCATGCTTCTATTAAATATTAGGTAAATTTATAATGAAATCCATTTAATCTTTTAAAATTATTTCATTAAAGAATACATATTGGCATGGGAAGATTTACATTCTGTTTTTGGTAAAACATTGGCAAGCACCAATATAGATAGTATATTACAGTTCATGTATATAAATTAGCATTCTTCTAATATTATAGAAGATAATTCATATACGTCTAAATTTTGTACTCTTTCCTACTCCCCAGTGGACCAACACACACATTAATCTCAGCCATTAAATGAAGTTTACCTCAATGAATCATCCTGCATTGTAAAATTACCCTTGAATTGTGGCTAAGATAGAGTAGAGAATAGGATGAATGTGGTAGAGAGGTACAGAAACTCTAGTGTTATGCTTATTGTTTCCAAGAATAGCTTTCCCATCCTTTTACTTTTAATGTGTCAACATTTACAGTGAGATTCTTCCGTATGGCATAATATTTGGTCCTTATTTTTTTGTTTATTCTCATGATCTTTTTTCAGTGGAATTTCTATAAAATTTATATTTAATATAATTACTGTTATAACTATATTTTAAATTATGATATTGCTATTTGATTTGTTATATTTCCTAAATATACTGTAATTTATTTCATACATGTCTCTTTTTAAATTATTTTTTGGTATTTCCTGTTATCTACACTCTTAACTAATAGCTATTTTGTTTGTTTTGTATGGCAAATCAAGAATTATCAATATGATTATTATTATTAAAGCCTCCAAGATGTAACTAAAAAGTAGCTGACTTTCTTTGGAAGTGAAGACTACCTTCTTTTTCTGGTTTTGTTTCTACTACTAGATAAGTTGAACTTGAACAGAAACACTAATGTCATGGACAAAGAATAATTTTATATATATATATATTTAGATACAAGAAATATGCATAAATACATTAAACATATTTAATTTAAATATATATATCAATATAACTTATATCTATTATTTCTACATATTTTTACTTAGTATAGATGTACTGTAAGAACCATATTCAAAAATTGAATCATCAAATTGATTTAGTGTGTTTATTTTAACTCCACAAATTTTGCAAATTTTGTTGTTAGCTCTATGTTAACAGTATTTAGGAAATACAATCTAATTATTTTACTCATCAGATTTAAAATTTTTAAATACCTATAGAATATATTGCTTTGAAATTTCATTAAGCCGATTGGCTAAATAAAGTTTTAATGTGTTGAATACATTTTAAAGTAATCAATATTTTTAAAATAGTTAAATGGATCAAAATTGGTTTACACAACTCTATTCAGTGCATGGTTAAGAAAAATCAAATGCCTCATTTAGATACAAACAAACTGACTATAAAACATAAATCAATTTTATTAGGGACTAGATTTTACTATTAATATTTAAAAATCAGAAATATAAGGAAGGATATTATACTTGACTATATTTGTATTTATAACTGATTTTATGTGCCAAGTCTATAATAATAAATTAAAAAGATGTATTTCTAAACAGTGTACATTGTTATCAGCCTGAAATCAAAGAAATGTTATAAGATGAAACTACATATTTATGTATTCCTCAGGTAATGGATCCTGGTATACTTGAAGTCAAAACCTTTTTATTGCCTCTGAGATTAATGATATTCAAAAACTCATATATTAGCAAAACTGTTCCTCGGCTTGGGATCTTTGTTTTGATTACTGCTCTTCTCATTAGTTTTTCTTCAAAAATTCGAAATAGTTATTAACAATTACTATCATCACATTGCCTTATATGGAGAAAATGTCATTTATGGATATTGAATTATTATTGCATGTTTTCTTTAGAACACTTATTATTGAAAGTAATATAAATTCTATTATTTCTGACATTGCACAGAGAAGTGTATTAGTAAATTAGGAACAACATTTCCTAGGGCATGAAAGAGACAATTGATGAATGAGTCTACATGAGAATTTGCAGCCTGCATAGTATTTAAAAGAGAAAATTTTCTGCAATAACTGCTTCATCTGTTCCCATGTGAAAGTAACAAAATTCACCTAGTTTAGCATAAGGGCAAAGCACAGAAAAGGATTAGTAATTAGGTACAATCCTCTAAAAGAGGCAATTCTACATATTACTGTCTAGAACTTTCACAACTTTTAAGCAAATTTGAGAGTGCATTGGAAGAATACTGATGTACCTTCTATAATCCAATGTGAGTGAATAAACAGTATTATGAAAGAGAAGCAAATTTTTAAAAAATAGGAATTCAGTGAGATACAGCAAGACTTAATTCTAATTTCTCTGGGACTTAATCAAATTCTGAGGAAAAAAAGGAAGTTTACCTTCTTAGATCAGATATACATGTCAAGTCCTGACATTTGTGTTTGAGGAGTGGAAGAGGAAAGTCACACCACAGAACCTGGTTACCAGAGACGGGTTGAGGCCAAATCCAAATAACTAACTTCTACAGAGTCTAAAGGGAGAGATTCCATTGAGATGTCACTGGGGAAAAACATGAATAATCACGCATACATTTCCTATGCAAGCTACATTTTAATCAATTAATCTTTATTTTTATTTTGCATTATAACTTATAGATGTATAGAAAAATAATAAATTTCCTTTTTGTTTCATTTGCCTAGATTTCTAGGAAAACATCTTATTTTCTCCCACAACTTCTCTACCTCTCTGTTCGCTATTAATGCTATCAATAACATTTTTATATTCATGAGCATATCTCTTCTGTCTTTTCTCCAAAGACTCTTCAGCCGAAAAGGTCTGTTCACTTGCCTGGATAGGTCTTGTTGGATCACTAGGACTACTGCACAGCTACCATACGGAAACTTCCATGATCTCTGATCCTCAAATTTCTCATTGTTGCCACCTGTGTAGAAACTTAAGGACCCTATGTAGAACAAGTATCTCATTTTCTGGATTCAATGTTTTATTTTTTTGTAAGTTAATTATTTTATTTTCTGCTGCAAAACACATGGTGAAGTAGATGTTTAGTCAGACTTTATTTATTTTTTATTTTTAAAATTTGTACAAATATATAGGGTGCAAGTAAAATTGTGTTACATGGCTTTACCACATCCATCACCAGAATAACATACACTGTACCTATTAAATAATTTCTCACCATTCACTTCCCTCCACTCACCTCTCCCCATTCACTCTCCCACATTTCTAAGTCTTCATTGTCTATTATTCCACACTCTATGGCCACATGTACACATTATTTAACTCTCACTTATAAGTGAGAACAAGAAGTATTTGACTTTCTATTTCTGAATTGTTTCACTTAAGATAATGGCCTCCATTTCCATCCATGTTGCTGAAGAAGACATGACTTCATTCTTTTTTGTGTCCAAATAATATTCCATTCTGTATATGTATATATACCACATTTTCTGTATCTAATCATTTACTGATGGACTGTTAGATTGATTCAATATCTTTGGTATTGAGAATAGTGGTGTGATAAATACACAAGTGCAGATATCATTTTGATAAAATAATTTCTCTTCCTTGGGTAGATAACAAGCAGTAGGATTGCTAGATGGAATGGTAGTTCTGTTTATTGGTTCTTTGAGAAATCCCCATACCATTTTCTACGGAGGTTGTATTATACTAATTTATATTCCCACCAACAGTGTGTAAGTGCTGCCTTTTCTCTGCATCCTTGCCAACAGCTCTTATTTTTTGCCTTTTTAATAATAGCCATTCTAACTGGTGTGAGGTGATATCTCATTGTGGTTTTAATTTGCATTTCTCTGATTATTAGTGATGTTGAAAATTTTTTTGTATGTTTCTTGGCCATTTGTATGTCTTTTTTTTAAAATTTCTATTCATGCTGTTTTCCCAGTTTTTTATGGGATTATTTGTGGGTTTTTTTTTTTTTTATTGTTGTTGATGAGTTGTTTGAGTTCCTTATAAACTCTGGATAGTAGTTCCCTGTTGGATGGATCATTTGCAAATATTTTCTCCCCTTCTGCAGGCTATCTGCTCATGCTGTTGATTTTTTTTTTTTTTTTTTTTGCTATGCAGAAGCATTTTAGTTCAATTAAGTTCCATCTGTATTTTTGGTTTTTGTTGTCTGTGCCTTTGAGGTGTTAGTCATGAATTCTTGCCTAACCGAAGAGTTTTCCCTAGAATTTCTTCTAGTATTTTTATAGTTTCAGGTCTTATATTCGATTCCTTCATCCATATTGAATTGATTTTTGTATATGGTGAAAGATATGGGTCTAGTTTTATCATTCCACACATGGCAATTCAGTACCATACTATTTTGATTACTTTAGCCTTGAAGTAAAATTTGAGGTCAGGTAATAAGAGACATCCAGCATCTTTTTGCTTAGGATTGCTTTGGCTATCAGGCTCTTTTATGGTTCCATATGAATTTCAGTGTATTTTATTTTTTTATTTTTTATTTTTTTTATTTTTTATTTTTTTTTGAGACAGAGTCTCACTTTCTTGCCTGGGGCGAGTGCCGTGGCGTCAGCCTCACTCACAGCAACCTCAAACTCCTGGGCTCAAGCGATCCTCCTGCCTCAGCCTCCCAAGTAGCTGGGACTACAGGCATGTGCCACCATGCCCGGCTAATTTTTTTGCTATATGTATTTTTAGTTGTCCAATTAATTTCTTTCTATTTTTGGTAGAGATGAGGTCTCGCTCTTGCTCAGGCTGGTCTCGAACTCCCGAGCTCAGAATGATCCGCCCACCTCGGCCTCCCAGAGAGCTAGGATTACAGGCGTGAGCCACCGCGCCAGGCCCAATTTCAGTGTATTTTAAGTATTTAATGTAATTTAATTAAATATTTTATGTAAATTTACATTATTCTGATCCATGAACATGAAATGTTTTTTCCATTTGTTTGCATTATCTACAGTTCTGTTCATTAGTGTTTTGTAATTTTCCTTGTAGAGATCTTTTACCTCCTTGGCTAAATATATTCTCAAGATTTTATTTTTGTAGCTATTGTACATGAGATTGTCTTTTTGATTTGGTTTTCCACTTGATCATCATCGATGTATAGAGACACTACTAATTTCTGCAAGTTGATTTTATATCCTGCAACTTTACAGAAGCCATTTATGAAATCTAAAAGTTTTCTGGTTAAGTTTTTAGGATTTCCTAGATATATGATAATATCAGTGAACAGGGATAATTTGACTTCCACTTTTCCAATTTGGAAGCCTTTTGTTTCTTTCTCTTGCCTGACTTCTCTGGCTAGAACTTCCAGTACTATATTGAAGAGGAGTGGCAAAAGTGGGCATCTTTGTCTTCTTCCATTTCTTAGAGGGAATACCGTCAGATTTTCCTCTTTCAATATAATGTTGGCTGTGGTTTGCCATAGACAACCTTTGTCATTTTGAGGTATGCTTCTTCTATTGCTTGTTTGTTGAGGATTTTTACCTTGAAGTGATGATGAATTTTATGAAATACTTTTTCTGGCATCTATTAAAATGATCATATGATTTTTGTGCTTCATTCTGTTAATGTGATGTATCACATTTATTAATATGTGTTTATTGAACCATTCTTGTGTCCCTGGCATAAAATCCACTTGATCATGGTGTAATGGTTTTGATGTGCTGTTGGATTCTGATAATTTTAGAGCAGAGTTAGGCTGGCTTCATCGTAGGAAAATTTTTGTATACATTTTTAAAATATTTTTCAAAGAATTCTGAGTTGAAAATAATTTTCAACCAGAATATTTAAAGCATTGCTTTGTTGGGTTATAACTTTTCTTTAATAATATTACCAAATGACTAATTATTTTCTCTGTATAATATGCAATGTTTAACATTTTCTTTGGATACTAATTATAAAAGATTCCATAACAAGGAAAATATAAAAGACAATGCAATAAGATTCTTGTAACCTGGGTATGAAAATCAAATAATAAATATTCTTTTCTCGTCTTGCTTTTTAACAGGACAAAATTATGCCTGAAGGTGAAAGCTTTATGTGAAGGATCATTCACTTTGTTATTCTTTTTCTAGTAATGGCATCAAATGAGTATTGTTTTATTATATCCACTAGGTTGTATAATTATCAAAAGGCGTTACAAAGATAAAAAAAACAATAAAAAGTAGGCACGATATTAAATTTAAATTATCAACCAAGAAAGAACATGCAAATAAAAAGAGGTATAGAAAAAGAAGACAGAAAAAGGAGAAGAGAGAATGTGAATTAAGGGTCCTTCGTTCTGACTTTCAGAATAGCACAGATGATAAAGGTGATCTACTCTTCTTGGCCCCTAAATCTTTTTTTTTTTTTTTTCGTATCTCACTGAATAGTTATATTCATTACTTATCTTGTGTTAGAAACTAGAATCTATGTTCTGTTCTTTGGATATATAGATTTTATGTCTTTCATTTCTCTCCAAATTATATAATTCTCTGTATTTATCTGGTAACTAACTCAATTCATCATCATCCTGCACCTAAATAATGACATATTCTCCTAAATGTCATTTTTATAATAGTATTCCCTTCAATTATTTCTCCATTAACATTCTTCTTATTCTAAATGGCAAATACCAGTTCCAGGAACTTTAGTAGGTATCTATGCTTCTAATGCACCGCAAAAATTTCCTAGAACACCTCACAAGTCATTGTTAGCATAATCTCTGGTTAAATGACAAGAAATTCTGCATAATATGTGCCTTTTACATTCCAGTTCTATACAGTAACTTCTAAATCTCTGATTGATTATATTAATATTATGTCTCATCTCTGCCTAATATTAAGTGTCCATCCTATGTCTTGATATGTCTTCCCTCATCTCTTTAATTTTAGTTAACTTTTATTGTTACTTGTCATTTAATTAAAATGTTAGTCCCCCAGAAAGCCTTCAAGATAACTATAATCATATTCTGGGCTTTGGGAAATCCTTAACTTGCCCAAAGAAACTTTGTTTATATGCTCTTTTGTAATTGCCATTTTTTAATGTCAGTTCTGCTAACTTTCAATCATTTGAAACTGGAAACTCTATTTGCTTCTTGAACTAACAGCAAGTAAAGACATTTGGCAAAAATAGGTGTGAACCAAATATATGTTGGATCAATATGCAATAGACTAGCAAGTAAGATAGTAAAATTTTAATTTCAGGATTATGACAGAGCCAAATGTTTCCCCAAATAAGCAATAATAAGATCAATGAGAATAAAGTTTTCAAATGACTGAGTTTGTTTTATTTGTTTATTTATATATTTTTTTATTTAGTTTTAGAAACAGGATCTCCCTCTGTCACCCAGGCTGGAGTGCAGTGGCATGATCACAGCCCACTGTGACTTTGAACTCTTGGGCTCAAGGGATCCTCCTGCCTCTGTCTGCCGAGTAGCTAAGACTAGGCATGTGCCACCATCCCAGCTAATTTAAAGAAAATGTTTTATAGAAAGTAGGTCTCACTATATTGCCCAGGCTGGTTTCAAACTCCTGGCTTCAAGTGATCTTCTTGCCGTGGCCTCCCAAATTGCTGAGATTACAGGTGTGAGCCACTGCACTGTACCCAGTTTTGTTTTATTATTTAGTTTTAGGAAATTTCCTTAACATTATATATAAAATCTGAAAGATGTTGACCTTTTTAAAAAAGACATAAATTAGTAATTCAGCAAATACATAAAGAATGAATATACTTTACTATGCTTAAAATAAAACTAAATTAATCTCAATATGTTTTAATTAGAAGAGTATTACTATTTGGGGGAATAATACTTTGAATAGTGTTGATTAGCAGTTTTCAGCCATCTGATACTAATGCAGAGCAATTAGTAAATCCATCCTTCCTAAAGAGTTCATGGTAGGTTTTCATAAAATACATTTAGTAAATTTTAAAATATTGGGCATGTTTTTTACACACAAACACAAAAATATGACTTAGGAAAATATTTAGACTGGATGCAGTAATCCTAGCACTCTGGGAGGCCAAGGTGTGAGGATAGCCTGAGCTCAGGAGTTTGAGACCAGTGTGAGAAAGAGCAAGACCCCATCTCTACCAAAAGTAGAAAAAATTAGCCAGGCGTGGTGGTGCATGCCTATAGTCCCAGCTACTCAGGAAGCTGAGGGCAGGAGGATCGCTTGAATCTAGGAGTTTCAAGTTGCAGTGAGTGACAATTACACCACTGCACTCTACCTGGGGTTACAGAGTAAAACTCTGTTGCAAAAAAAAAAAAAAAAAAAAGAAAGAAAAGAAAAGAAAAATATTTTGCTTTATAAGTTGGAATTACTGGCTCATTATAGAGCTACTTAGATCATTCCCACCAACAAAATAAAACGATATAATTTCTTAAGCATGACCTAGTGAACTTGTCATTTGGAAGATTTTAAAGAATTTTTCTTTGTGTCTATTTGTTCTTCTGTCATGTTTATTTTATTATCAGCTGAAAATGTTAAAATGATTCTGTAAAAGAATCTGAAATTTTCAATTTTGGTTATATATGACACATTTCATGTTTTCAAGGCATTATAGCCAGGCAATAAGTACTCACAGTACTGGTCTCCCATAAAAACATGACATCTTGCTGTGAGTTACTCATTTCAGTAAATGATCAAAGTGTTCCCACTGTCAGCTCACAGTGTTTGCACAACAGATGTACTTCAAGAACTTAACATTATCTTACCTATCAAAAGAAATTTTATATTGGAGATTATATAACTGTTCTGAAGATCATTTATAATTTTACTTATTTAATTAGGCAAATAAAATATATTCAGAATTGAATAAAATGTTGGAAGAAATGAGTTCTGACTTTCTTTCAGACCTGGAGATACTCTGTGATGTTTTGTAAATATTGTATATATAAAATGAATTTCTAGCAACGTCCCCAAGTACCTCATCATTTTTCAACTTCAGCAAAAGAAAAAAAATAATTTGCAAGAATCTCCATTTCCTTCTTCCTAGGCTTCCCAACAATCTCATATGTGAAAGTCAATGCAATTTTGCCCTACTTTGTGCCTAGGAGTAAGCAGAAGGCGTTTTATTATTCCTTCTCTACTTTGTGCCCTAGATTTTCCACTAAATACTTAGGGATCTACAGTTAGATTATATTTTTTTGTTACAAAAGCTTTTCTTTCCTTAGTAAATTTTTGGGTCTGTAGATCTGTTGTACATTTAAAAATATAATAAGCATGGACAACAAATTTCATCATTACTGAAGAATATAACTAAATTGAATGATATCTGGATATCTTAGATTTTTTCCTTTAACTTTGGGTAATTGTTCTATTATATGAATATGTATTTATGGCATAAACTAATTTAAGCATAGTTTGGATATAATCATTGCACAGAATAATAACTATGTGCCTGCACCTAACTTAAAATTTCGTTAGGCTTTTGGCAGCATCATAAACTATCCTTCAGGATTTTCATTTTGTATCCAGTTTTATGCAGATTTTTAATGCAGCTAAATATTTTATTGTTCCTTGGGAACACCAAGGAACTACAGTTCACCATGCAACTACAGTTAAATATGTATATGTAAATTGGTTTTCAGAATCTCAGAAGTTAAAATACGTAAACTCTTCCTGAGTTAGTTTAACACCTTTTTTAGAAAGCATTTATAAAAAAAAGTTTGACATGAAAAGAACGAAATGCTTAGCATAGCTACACAAATACATAACCTAGAAGACAAAGCAAAGCAAGGCACATACCATTAAATTGTGTCAACAGCTATTTACAGGATGATAAGAACTATTATATCTCTGTACTTCTCTCTGATTTAAATATTTAGGAGCTAAAATTACAACCCTATTTCAAACTATTATCTTAACTATTCCTTTATGTATTAAGGGTCTTTCAAATATTTAAATAATCACATCACCTTAAGTAATAAATAGCCCAAGGAAAATATTAGTAACATTAATTTATTTACAAAATATTATTGAATCCTAAACTTTAGAGATCAGCAACATGTTAAAAGGTATTTTTATGCTTTGTACAGTGTTCCTAAGTCTACCATCCTCCATATTATTCTAACTAAATTCCAGAATTATCTCTCACTGGTTTATAATATCACAACTTAGGCTGCATCTCGTTTTGTACATAGATTTAAACTTTCATGTTTTTTTCATCAATCAAATCACAATACTTTGTTTGTTGTGTAAGATTCACAGTCTAATCAGGTTAAAACGATCCAGTCTGAAAACTTAGAGTGGGTATTTTTAAAATTTTTGTTCTATTTAGCTGGGCCTCCAACTTCTTCTGTTCACTTCCATGCTACTATAATGCTGGTTAGGTATATTTTGTAAATGACCAATATCTTGATTTTAGACAAATGCTAGCATTCTTCATTGCAATGTGGAGAAAAATAAGGAAATGAAACTGAATTTACGCATCCCCACTAGGGACAGAACAAGTACTGAACTGCAAAACTCTAAATTAGAGAGAAGGGATTTGATGTTAGATACAGCAGAGGATCCCAAGTGTTAAGATAATACAATTTCAGATTTTAATAATTCATAGCAGAAATTCCACAGTCTATGCTGAAGGACCCAAATGGATAAATACAGCTATTCTCTCGAACATTTGCAATTAGTAATGGGGACCTTATTATTAGAAGTGATTTTTACCAGAAAAAGAGTACTAAGTCTTAAGATGCTGATTAGCTAATAAGAAACTATGAACAAGGCATAGACACCATTCCAATTATCACTATCATGGAAAAAAATCCTAACAGCAAGACCTAATAGTACGAGATTTAACATAATTACCTATGGCCTAGATTACTGCGAGGACAGACTTAGTATATATATAAAGTATTCTTTCCATAACACATTGCAATATTTTCTCTCTTAATGGAACTAAGGACAGGACAAGTTTTCAATCTGCAAAATATTTTGTAATTCTTCAGAAAATAATTTATCAAAATTTTATCAAATTTTTTCAACAAAAAATTCTATGAAAATGGCATATTACATCAAATTAGAAAACTTAAAAAATTACTGGTTAAGAGATTTAGGTTTTGGAATAAGTGTTTGATGACTTTGGAGGTGCCTTTTTTGTATAGTAGATTAGAAAAACTTTCAGGTAGTTATTTTATTTTCCAAATTATGAAGCAGGCAGAATAGTATTCATTATGAAATGTCAAAGCATGAGACATGGTTAAGTTTGCACTTAAAAGATGATGAAGTATTTCAACAGCCGACTGTACATTACTTGTTCCGTTATGTAACATTTAAATTGGAAATCACTAAACATGTTAAATAAAAACATGAAAGCAATGCATTATCTAAACTTATGGTACTTAATAATATCATGTAACTTAGTTGTAAAGTAAAAAAGAAAAGCAACAAGCATACTGCAGATTTTATTATGTATGAATGCATGCACAGTGATAGATGCAGTCTTGATTTTGGTTGAGTACAGTTTTTGTACCTTATTAAAAGTACTTATTTTATTCTTGAGGATCTGTTCATATCTGACAAAATGGAAAAAATTGAAGAGATTTTATATTTGTTAAACGTGTCTCAAATCATTCTATTCTAGGATAAATAACATGATCGCCTTTTTACTTTCACTATATTCTGAGTAAATCATGCAATGAATCTATGCTTAATATATCATTTGAGGTCTAAGATTGACTAAACCTGAAAAAAGAAAACCAAGATTGTTACAGCACTGAAGTGGCATCTGATTATAGCATACAGAAGTCTATGATCTTCACATGAGGTGCATTTCTCAGTATATTATTCAAAAGAAAAACTGAGTGCTTCGGAATCATCTTAAGCCCACGTATCACTTAAATCATTGTCATGTTCTTTTTGAAAAATATCTTTAACCTCAGATAATTAGAGGTGAGCATAGGTTGTATATTTCTTATTTTTGTATACCTGTTATGCTGTGATTTATAACAGTGAGAGTGAGTTTCATGGCTCATGTAGAAATTATTTCACATGAGCAAACATTTTCTTTTTTTGGCAAGCAGGCATAGAATCATTCTTATAATCTTCCTTATAAATTTGATGAACTTCTATCCTCCATTATATGAAAGATGTTTGGATGCAAATAAAATTGCTTAATCACAAGATAAGCCAATTTTTCAGTTATGTTAGGAAATAGAATACACTTTTATGTAGGAAGACACAAATGATGTTCTTAACCTGGAGTTACATTCTTAGACCACGTCTACTTACAGATCGCTAATACATCTTAACTATGAGAAATTATGCCATGGGTAATTTCAAGTTAAAGATTAGATCTAGTTTATTTTTAACCCTCATATAAGATAAACTATTTTTCCAGCATTTTCCTTATTTCCCCATTTGCACTGGTTATTAAACTTCAAACACGTTATATACAAAGAAAATCAGACCTAATAAAATAACAGTTAAACTACTAAAAACAAACAGAAAGAAAGGAAGTGGCAGTAGAACCTTTCTTTGGTATGAACTAGGTAGTTGTGTAATATTGATCTGATTTTCCTGCTTTTGGTCCTTTGTATTTCTTACCATATTAAAAACTGCCACTTTTGAAAATTCCACAATAAAAAAGTTTTTAACAGTTTTAAAACACTGGCAGAAAGTGAAATTTTGGAAGAAATATATATCTACCAAATATGAATTAATAAAAAGGAGAAAAAACAAGCAGTTTTCTATGATTACTTGTATTATTATTATTAAAATAATAATAATAAATGTATAGTTGTTTTATAAACATTTTGCAGAAAACAATGTTATTTTAGAATGAAAATTACCCAGGGAATGAAAAACTGATAAGAAGGAGTTATTGGAAAGAGAACTATTCATGGTAGAGTGGTTAACTATTGGATAACTTTTCCTCAGAATGCAAAGCAAATAGCACTGTGAATAGATCAGCGGTAACGGGTTATTCTTGCAGGGGGAAAAAGTGTTATTCCTCATCTGACAAGGTCAGGACATAGGAAATAACAGATACTATTTCAAGAACATTTTTAGACGCAGGGTTGAGAAATTGGGCACTTCATGCCGGATAGTCTCTCTTTGATCTGGGATGTACAAGATAAGGTCATCACTTGAAATAACAGGAAACAATGACAGTGTTTCATACCGAAAAATAGTGTTAAAAGTTAGAATAACTATAGTAGAAGTGAAACATTTAGCTGACTCTGGGTGAGCATAGTAGGGATTCTTAGCTGGCTTCAGTGTCTTCACTTAAGATAGAAAAAAAAAATCTTAAATATATAATGGAGTGGAGACAAAAATATGTTATATATAATTTTTCTAACACCACTCAGATGGCTGAAAAAGTAGGGCCACAAATTACTTTTCATGTGTAGGAAATGCACACAATAAGTGAGAAAATTATGCAAATATTCTAACTAGTATATCTCATAGTTGACACCTTTTACTAATGAGTAAAAATTTTATACATATCATTTGGAGCTAATCAAGCCCATGAAGTCACTTATTAGTCATGAAAGGCACATGAGGGATGCTATGTCACAGTTTCAGTGCCTGGCAGACAGTTATGGAAACACACAGTCAGTGAATTTATGTTGATAGTAGCACTTGGGAATTAAGTGCTGAAATTCCACCACTTCATAATTGGATTTTGGCACCTCCTATTAATCTCCTCTGGATAAAACATAGCACTACTAGCAAGTGGCATACTACAGTGTTACTTGGAGCTTTGTTAAGTGGCAAATTGCTGCTGACACTACCAGCATTTTTAGTACTTACAGAAAAGCAAAATAAAATTGATACTAAAACAAATGGGGTTAACCTAAAATGTTGCAAGAAGAAGAAATGTCATCCTAGTAGAAAATAAATTATCTTTTGCTGTTTTTTAATGAATGGTTTATGTTGAAATCTATTTAAAGATGGATTTTATGTTGCTACCTTTTTGCTGTTATCATCGCTGCTGTTGTTTCAAATAAAAAGTGGAAAATGATAACATTAACTCTTTAAAATATTATAAAAAGAACAAAGAACTATATATTAATTATATATTTTATAAATATCTTGCGGAAGGTTAAGATGATAAATAAAAAATCAGGCTGCTCACAGCGATTTCTTTCCCCTTATGGTTGAATAGGATAAGAATATAGAAGAGAAAGGAGCAAAGCTTTCCCTGTTTATTCATGATGCCCAAAGGCTAACTGTTAGATATAAGAAAAAGACTGTAAACTGAGGACTAAGACCACTAAGTGAAAATGTTGAATTTGGATGTTTATATGGTAACAGGGAATTTAGTTAAACTCAAGGGGTATGATCATTTAACATTATTTGTAAAATATTCAAACCACCTTGCTTCATGATTTGTGTCCCATTAATATACTTAATACAATGAAATCATTAATGAGTTTTAGAATGATGTTCTTTTGTGGAGTTATAATATTTACAATTTATTTTAGAATAGGTTGATAATACATTAGGATTTGGGAGCTGAATTTCAAAATTTCAAATCAAGTTTTCAAACTAAATTATTAATAGGAAACTTCACATCCAAATTCTAGTCAACCAGATATAATGGTGGATGCTCAGAGATTTCCTGAGTGGCATTTACCAACAATTCTTACTCCAAACTACCTCCTTAGAACTGTGAACAGAGGAAGGATGGGGAGTATTGTGGAAAGGCTCCATCAACTCCATGGGTTCTTGATTTATAGAATTCCTTGAAGGAAAAAAAAAAAAAGCAACAGGTGTTAGGGTACCACAAAAGTAACTAAAGCTACTTTGAGTAAAAAGATGAGTAAAAAGGGACATTCTTTTTTGTGATATCCCACAATGGAAAATGAACAGGGAATCATCTGTATTTTGGTTGCACAGGATAGGACTTCTATTTTTTCCATTTTTACCTGCATTCTCTATACCTTTGTATTCTCAACTTCACCTTTAACAGTGTTATAGAAAGTGCTTACTTAGTTGCATCTTTAGCTTTTCTTTAACATTTTTCCTTGAAAGACTTTCTCAGATATTAACATTTGTAATTCACAGATCCATATCTATATCTATATCAAATTGATACATAATAGCCAAAGATAACTCATGTTATAATTTTTAATTTTCATACAATGGTCCGTATTCTTATAAGCACATAATTCTTTGGTGGGAGAAGTCGATCCAAAAGCTCTGGGTTGTAGAGACAGAGCTTTGACAACTGAGGGTTTTGCTCAGATAGTTCTTTACTACATGGTGTTTCAGGGAAAACTTGAGAGCTCATTTTAGTTGCTCTGGCAAGTTTTGGAATTAATTTTTCTGTAAAATCCCACCCTTCCATCACTCATACAATAAATAATAAAAGACAAAAGACATTGACATGTAAAATTGCCAATTTTTCTGAGATTCTTTGAGAGAAAAGAAAATATTTATAGATGTTGATTATAGTTATCTACCTTTTAATTTATTTTTCAAATGGGCAACTCCATCAAAATATGTATTTTTATTTAAATATATGATAAACAAGACATGAGAACCTAATAAAATATTTTAAAAGCTTTATATTATCTACAGCAAGATGGAAACTAATGTTTATGGTCCAGGAGAATGAATATTGCTGTACATCAGCTTCTGTTCTTGTAGTTCATCACATTCCTGCAAAAATAACAGCAATTATGTTAATAGCCTTCTTCATAACAACTCTAGCTGATAAATGACATCCATTTCCTGATGTCCAGACAAGAACTAAACTTTCTTTTTGGGGGTTCCATAATTCAGAACACAATTATATTCTGACCTTTTGCCCATCATCATAATGCTATTCTCTGGCTATTCCTAGGTATTCAGGTAGCTGTGTCTGTGAAATATTCTGGAAAGCACTTCATTGCTGGCTTTTCAAAATTGTTCAGTTCCCAGTTGAAATGTCTTCCTATAATCACACTATCCAAAAGTATCCCAGTTATTCTCTCTGTATCTATATAAGAATCAAGAGAAATCCATTTGTTATTTAATATTTATTTCCTGTGAATTATCTGTTTTATTCACTAATTCATTTATTGACATTTTTTGCAGTCTGTATATTTAATATTTGCTATCAATCTCTTGGTAAATGTTAATTTTTACCTTTATAAATTTTGTTTTCATCTTTTTTATATCAAACAAGTACATGTGTTGATGTCCTGAAAAGGTTTGAGAAAGGCTCATCTCATGCATAAGCATGAAAACCCAATCATCACACTTAACCACAAAAGGATCTTATCTTTTAACACATTGACTGCCACATTGGAAAAATAATTTTTCCCTGGGGCCATGACGTTTTATTAACACAAAACAATTCTTTCTAATTTCTGATTTTTTATTGTTTTCTTTGTGTGAGTTATATGCAATGCAATCCATGTTTTTAGAATTAAATTGTCAATATTAACTGTAACATTAAGAACATCACCAAGTAAGATTTTCATGAACCAACTGCAGGGTATTTTTTCCACAAGGCCTGGTCTCAAAACTAGCCTGAGTTAAATACAACTCACATGGCAGTCAATGTGTTAATTGTCCATTTTATCAATGATTTTATATTTTGAAATTGATTTGATTCCCAGAATCTATTAAAGGAGCTTCTAATTTAATCTTCTTGTTTCACTTGCCCTATCAAAATGCATTTTCTACACAACAGCCAGAATCTCCTTTTAAAAAATAAGCAAATAGGTTAATAAAAATATCATAAAACTCAACTCCTTGATATAATTTAATAGTTCTCTCTTTCTAGACCAAAACCTAGCTCCTTACCGTATGGTAACAAGGTATCGTGTGATTTGACCCCTGCCAACTTGATTGACATTATCCTTCATTGCAATCAAGCCAATGGACCTACTTACTGATTCTAAAACACAGCAAGCTCATTCTTACATTAGGATATTTCCAGTTGCTATTCCTTTTTGCTGGAATTATTTTCTTCCATGTCTTCACATGGCATATTTCTTCTCATCATTTAGTTTTAGCTGAAATAATCACATCTTCTTAGATACTCTCCATCAACTCCTTTCCAAAGCAAAAATGATCATTGCCAGGATCATTCTCTGTCACAATGCTCTTTGTATTTTTTTGTTACACAATTATATTTACCTGAATTTATCATTGCTTATTTACTTGTTAACTTTGCTTTATTTCCCTGTTAATATAATGCAGCCTCCATCAGAAGATGAGCCTTCTTTTTTTTCCTGCCATATTCCCAGTAGAAGTAATATTGTCTTAGAGGTCCCATTAAATATTTGGTGAATGTTCCTTCTTGTAAGATTCTTATCAAATCTTTCTCTTTTGATAATATGGATTAAAAAATCTACCTTCATTCATAGATATGTCTTTATGTAAGTTCACTTTATTACACTAGAAGTAAATGCTACGGAGGAGAAAAGGGTCATCATTCATGAACGGCCTAGGAAATGACAAGAAAAATAAATAAATAATGTTTTTTTTTTATTTTCAAAACAATCCTACAATGCAGCCATTGTTGTTTCTTTTTTACAAATAAGATACATGATGCTGAGAGAAATTAAGTCAGCATAAATTCCAAAGTTGCCTCAAGTTTTATTGATTTCAAAGACTGATATTTTCATTACATAATTCTCACTCTTTCTTTGGTAAAATCCAT
Organism: Avahi laniger; assembly: GCA_963575035.1. Taxonomy (NCBI): domain Eukaryota; kingdom Metazoa; phylum Chordata; class Mammalia; order Primates; family Indriidae; genus Avahi; species Avahi laniger. The sequence continues at coordinate 20,591 of CAUYSK010115572.1, forward strand.
ATGCTTATTTTTAATACTCTGTAACATATATATATTAAGCCAGAGATTACAGTAGTCATCATTTATATATAATTTTGTGACAGCAGAAAGTAGTATAATTAAATGTCAACTGTTAGCATGTATATAAAGAATATTTGGTCCATATTACAAGCTACAATCTGCTTAGTCACAAAGTCATTCGTACAAAGTTCAATAATCTAAAGTGAAATTGTTAAGTGGGTACACTACAAATTATGTTAATGATCTGTACTTATTTGAGAAGTTCAGTGACATAATACATAATGCCCATTTATAATAGGCTAGATCTTTCAGTGATTTAGTTGTACAAATGCTGACATATTAATACTTTTACTATGGTGAAATTTTATGTTAAAAACAGCCACCAAAATTAATTTTCCAAAGCATAATTTATATAATGACAATGTTGATTTCACTTGCAAAGACAATATAAAAATCTCACATATCTTTCTAACTCAAGAAGTGCAGAAATGCACCTGTAATAACAAGTAACTAAAAATAAAACACAAGAAGACAAACACAAATAGGAAAGTAAAATAAACAAACAAAAAACAACAACAAAAAGGAAAACTTTTTTTTAAAATTTTTTAGGGTAAAATTTTGGATGGATTCCTGAAGTACCAAAAATTACTGGATGGGTAATAAAAGTGCATTGTGAATGATCAGGTTTAGGTTAAAGTGCTGATATGATAGTTGAGTAATTGTGCTTCACAGATGATTTTCCCAATTCTCTATAGTACACAGTCTGCTATTTTTCTTCCTGGAATTCAAAATGGAAACTTCCTATAGCAAAACACTTTAGTTGAGGAACTAGAATCTCCTTAATATAACTGAATAGCATTTAATCTTACTACGTCCCTAGAATTTCTAGATATACCATTTGATGAATGGTAATTAAAACATCTTCCTGGAAGATTTTGTCATAAAAGATGATTGTCATGTCTCAATTAAGAGCTCACCCTTAGACATTCCCCTAAGGAGAATTTCATGCTTTCTGTGCCAAGGGTTATATTTTACCAGAACCTCCCACTAGCATTGTTCACATTATGTGATTATTTGTATCTCTCTAGTTTTATGTGAAGCTCTAATTCAGATAGAAGCTCAATTTTGAAATGTGCTTATATGGAGATCCTTTTAATATTAATTTAAAATTTTATAAACACTGAATGATTCATTAATTAATTTAGTCAGTCCATAAACAATGATTGGGCACTTAATATATAGCAACTGCAATGTTAAGGACTGTGAATTCTAACATGATTCTTATTTGGGTCTATTTTGAAACTCTCAGCTGGTTGGAGAAACAAACTCTTGCAAGACAATGTTTATGAGCTATGATAGAAGTATTATGCATATTATGCTTAAAAAATTCAAAGAAGAAAAGCAAACCTAAATAATGACTGAAATTTCAATTAATTTGATCCTTCCTGATTGATTGTAAAATTATAAAAAAAATCATATGTAAGTCAATTCATTTACAATTCCAATATATTTGAAATTTCCTAGAATGGTTTGTTATTCAGTCAAATTCATTAAACATTTTCTTCAAATAAAGTATATTTATAAAACAGTTGTTGCTCATTTATTGAGGCTGTAAATATAAAGTTTAGTTCATATAGCTAATTATGACTAGAGGTAAGTTATTTCTCTACCATCTGTTCTTAGCACCTCACTCCCTTCTTATTGGGGTTTCTGAACTCTGAGAACAGAATTTGGGAAATCCTGACCTAGAAGATAGTTTCTGGAATTCCCCTTGTGTAGGATAATATAACACAATAAAACACATTATAATATAAAAGCCCTATCGTGTTTTTTTGTTCTTTTTAATCCTGTTATTTTTAACATAGATATTAAAGATTATATATAATATTTCCATGCCTTATATGTAGACTATAGACAAAAATAGACTATATAAATTATTTGTGGATAATCTATAACCTCTGATTTTGTTACAGCTCATTGGTTTGACAGTGCAATTTAAAATCTAAGATTTAAATTTAGGCATCATCTCATTTTGAAAGGTCAGTTTTATTCTTGTAGGACCAGACTCAAACTGTGCATTTCAGAAACTTATTCAATGCTTCATTGTCCTCTCTTCCTGTCTGAGAGAAGAGGGAGAAGAGGACAATGATTTGGGTTGGCCTGCATGTGGGTATAGTGACCACAGATTCCTCAAAGTGGGAAGTGAAGAGGAGTGCTGAGAGACCTCAAAGAGAGAACATTCAGTCTATGATAAAAGTTTGTGAAATGCTGATTTTCTCAAGACTTCAAACTTTTCATGCTTGGCTGCTCTACCTAAAAGCGAGTGCACTCATATGGGAAAGGGTGATGGGAAAGAATGATTTGGGTTTGGGTTGGAGAGCAGAAGCTGAGGAAGGCTGTTTTAGAAATAAGCTTTATATGAGGTTATTAAGTATGAAATGTCTGATTTCCTTAAGTACTAGGTTTGACAGTTGATATCTCTGACATTTCACTTTGACATTTCTTGTTGTTGTTTTGTTAAGAAGGTACATCCTCATTCTTTCAATCTCTAGGTTTGGCTTATGATTATCTTTCAAAAATTTTTTTGAGCAATTTTTGTAATACCACAGATAATTAAAAAATTTGTGTTATATTCAAATATGAGTTCTGTTGTGGAATCAATGCAGCACAGACACATGAAAATATCAACAAAGTGTTTGGGAAGGATGCAACTAAATGAATGCACAGTACATTGATAATTTGAGAAATTCCATTCTGATGAGTTTAATCTTGAAAATGAGCCATGTGGGCGACCTTAGACTACAGTGGATAATGATGAGCTGAAAGCTGTAGTGGAAGCTAATCCATGTCAACCTAGGCATGAATTAGCAGCGAGGTTTGACGTTACTATTCCAACAATATTGGACCGTTTGAAACAAGTGGGCAAGGTAAACACGCTGGATAGAAGGGTTCCTCATGAATTAAACTTGTGTCAGAAGAGAAATTGTCTCCAAACTTGCCTTTCTTTGTTGTCACTACTCAAAGACAAACCATTTCTACATTGTTTTGTTGCATGTGATGAAAAATAGATTCTTTTTTACAATTGCAAGTGTTTGGATAAAGATGGTTGGATAAAGATGAAGTGCCAAAGCACAGTCCCAAACCAAATATTCATCAAAAAAAGCTAATGGTGTGTGATTGGTGGTCAAGCGCTGGTATTATGCACTACAGCTTCATGAAACCTGGTCGTTCGATTACAGCAGATGTCTACTGCAACCGATTGGATGAAATGATGAGGATGCTTGAAATTAAGCACTGGAGATTGGTGAACAGAGACAGGTTAATCCTCTTGCAAGACAACATTCCACCAGGTGTCACACAAATAAGGCTGCTCAAACTACAGCAGCTGGATTTGGAAACTCTCTGTCATCCACCATATTCACCAGACCTTGCACCAGTTGACTACCCCTTCTTCCAGGCTTTGGGCCACTTCTTGCAAGGAAAAATATTCAATTCTCCACAAGCAGAGGATAATGCCTTTCACCATTTCATTGCCACTCACTCTCCAGGCTTCTTCGCTGTTGACATAAACAAGCTACCATTAAGAAGACAAAACAATGTTAATAGTTTAGGCACATACTTTGGTTAATTGTACTGCTTCTTATTTAGGATATAATAAGCTACACTTTTGATTTGAAATCATATATTTTATATTTAATGACCTAATATTTCTGCCATATTATCAAGAAGAAAATGGTGTATTACTCAGGGGAGCACACTTCTATAGGTATTAAATAAAAAAAAAAAAGCTTAAAAGCATCTGAATATGAAGTTACGCAAAGGGAAGCTTCATTATCCTATTATATAATCTATTTTAGTGAAATAAACTTTATTTTTAACAAACTATAATCTCCAGTAATGGGGGTATAATGATTGCAATGTTTAAATAGCTGCAGATCTTATATTGGCAGATTTTTTTAAATGCACATTTTTTACTAGCTTGGCTATTTATGTAGTTGTCTTAATAGAGAACAAGTAACAGTGTCTGAAACAAGAGAAAAGACTCATTTTCTGAAGTACACACAAATCTAATCTGATCAGTGGCCCATAGGACAGGGCACCTGAGCTACTAGAGGTCTTACAGGTAAACATTCTTCTACCTTCTTCATTCATCATTCCCATCTACAAGGCCAGTGTTGGCCCATTGACACCCTTTCTCCATATCAGTGCTTAGTATAGAGGAAAGAGTAAACAGCTTCCCCTTAGGGATGTAATTGAGAAATTATGCATGTCATTTTTCCTCATATCCCATAAGTAGGAATGAATTACACATTATGTCTTTGCTGCAAGAGAGGCTGGAAAATGTTCTTGGAAGCTAGTACTGTAAATACAAAAAAATTTGTGTTTCCTTTACTAAATGAAAAAAGGGAAGATGGATATTGAGAGAAAATTACAGACTCTTTAGCTATTTTCTTAAAATTAAAGAAAAAATGAGGGCTGTGAAATTATTTGATATAATTAATCTCATAAAACAAAGGGCAAATAGTACCAAAATGTATACCACTAGTCTAGAAATTACAGTTTAAAAATTACTGAAAATCTCTTCTTTAGAAAAAATCTGATGTTCACCAATGACTATTTCTTATTCTTCTAGAATTTTTAAATATTATATGATTTTCCCATACCGCTATTAAACTCATTTGTAGTTTAATTTTATAAATAATAAAATTAAATGCCAGAAAAGTGGATAGCCTTCCCAAAAGCATCTAAGACTCAAGGACAGAATGATAACCAGGATACAAATATATAATCTCTATATTCTTAGGTCTTTTCACCACCGACCTCTCAGCTATTTGTGTAGCAAGTTGCATCTATGGACCTACGGGATTCTGAATTTTTGGAAAGGATGTTTTTATAAAGTTTACACAAATCTAAAGAAAAACTAATAACACATACTAAAAAAATAAGAGACAGCATGTTCATATCTTTGTCTTTATCTTTTTCACAGAAAGATGTACAAATGTCACACTCCCTTCTTATGTTCAACAGAAAAGTCACTAAAGGTAGTAAAAAATGCATCACTAAAAGAAAATAAATAGTAGAATAACAATGATTGTATTATTAGAATGGAAATATAGTAGGATGATTCTATATTAAAGAAATTTGAAATGCAATTTCTTATTGATCAGTTATGTTCCTAATCTATACTTGATAGAGTAAATATAATTGCCTCATATTAGAAATATTTTTTTACCCTATCAACTAAATAAATTTCAAGCAAAAAGTTTTCTCCATACAACATATACATTAAAAGAACTGGTGTGATCCAGGGGGTGGACATGCTTGAAGCTTGAACTTGGTGGGGGCGGGGGGCAATGGCAACATACATAACCTAAACATCTGTAGCCCCATAATATGCTGAAATAAAAAAATAAATAAATAATAAATAAATAAATAAAAGAACTGTTATGAAGTAGGTTCCTTATCTTGACAGCTTTTCACACACATGTATATGCCATATATGTGGTAGCATTGTACAAAAGAGGTATGAAATTAAATATATATTACTTACCTAAAATTTCAATAACATATCTCTAAATTGTTTCATTACGCTTTCTAGATAGATGTAGTGGGAGTTCTTTCCTATGGGAGAGATCAGAAGAAGGAAAGTAAGGAGGAAGAAGCAGTTATTGATTGACAGATTAATTGATTGATGTTGCTCTAAATTTGAGTTTTCCAACATAAACATCAATTGGCCTTGCTTCATTATTTCCAGATTTTCCTAGTTAGCTATTGTCCACATTCCTCAGAGTACTAATTTTCTCCATGTACTCTGCCCTCCTAATCCTACTACCTCTTTCATTTGCTTCGGCAGATAACTATACTTCTTACTTCGAAATCAGAATGCAAATAGAGAAACTTATCTGCATATTTATCTACATTTTAATCTTTGAATCCTATTACAACAGATATTTTCCCTCCTCTGCTGGAAAGGCAATCCTGTTGATTAAACCTGTTGATTATCCCTCTTACATTTTCAAAACTCTCACTCAAATATCTACAGCACATCAACGTTTAAAAAGATAAGATTCTTCAAAGCTTCACAACAAAGCTGAGGAATTTAAAGAAATAAAAACCATCATCAATCACAGGACAGCCAATTATTTCACATACCTACCCACCAAGACAACTTTAAAAATTTAATTTCTCCACTTCAACTCTCTTTTCCTCTTGCACACACTTTGTTTCACTCTACGTAAAATAATTCAACCTCTTCAATGCTCTCTAGTCCATTGCATTACATTTTAAGCACATTACTCTCCACACATTTCTTTACTTATTTTCTGCCTTTCCTTCCACAATCCAGTGTTAAGTACTGTGAGAGAAGGAACTTCATATGTTTGTTTCTCTCTGCATACTCACCTCAAAGAGTTTTTTGCTTTGTTTTTTTCACATATATCTGCTTTATTTATTTGCTGAATGAATGAACAAATACATATTAATAAATAGTTTACTTTTTCCCCTGGTGGGGTAAATGATAGAGTTAGGGAATATTAAAATGAAGAAAGTTCTTGGCAATCATTTAGTCATATTGCCAATGTCATATGGGTAAATACATGATTGGAGAAATCAAGGCAATTGCTAATATCTAAGCTTCAAAGGGTTTTAATGAGAATAGTTCAAAAATTTTAGTATATTTTCAGAAGGACCTTGAAATTAAACTCTCAGTTTCTTCTTACTCATTTAATGTTATTTCCTCCAATATTTTTTATAAAGGGCATTTTAAATTCTGGTATGAAAATAAATGTTAAAATAAACAATATGTTTAGATAATATGTATTCTGACTGCCATCCTGAGTTTCACTAAATTTGATCCAGCTGTTAATTATCTTTCAGTTTATATTTGTTTGAACTATTTATATTTAGATTTCTATTTTTGTAAAATATTAAGCAAATTTCCATGACATTAACAAATCTTTAAACAGGGAAATGTGAAATTAGCTGTATGCTTTATCTCAGCAGAAGTCTGAAATGTGGGAATTACTTTCTTTTATTTCACTGAATTTCTGAATTTCAATCAGCTTTGATGTAATAACTGTTGGTTGACCTGATTAAAGTGAACCTCTCATCCTGTTGATTTAAGTCTACTTTGCTGCTACCAAATAATCTGAAATGTGCTATTTTAGACAACCATCTGGCCTTCTAAATTCAAAACTTTACTGCAGTCCTAGGAAACAGACTTTTTGTTTCTAATTAAATCATGTTTTACCCTGTTGTATATAAAACTTGCAATCTGGCAAGTACTTTTTTTTAAACTTATATGAATAATTTTCCTTCATCATGAATTTTACCTGAGGAAAGCACCCAGAACAGTTAGTAGAAAGTCAATTATAATGACTAAGAGATCTTGGAATTTTCAGAGAACTATAACAGAAAAAAAGATAGAAAGAAAGGATAGAAAGAAGGAAGAAAAGAAGGAATGAAGGGAGAGAGGGAGGAAGGGAAGGAAGGAAATGAGTTTCAAAAGAAAATCATTTATTGTAGCATATCATAACCATCTTTTTCAGACAGTGTTAAATTATCTACTGAAAATGTGAAAGATGACTTATAATTCAAGATTTCTACAAAATATTGATGTTGCCATATCACTTTTCTGGGTTTCTAATCTCATGAGGTTTCGTTCAATGAAGTTAAGTGGGAATATTGACAATTTTTATGCTTCCCTCAATAACATGGATAATTCATGTCAGTATTGAAGAGATAGAGGGAGGCTGCTGAACAATTAAGGTTCTACAGTAGGAGGTGCACCATTTTATTCTCTCAATGGTGTTTTCCCAGTAGTGATTTGGATTGATGTTTTCCAGTAAACACTTAGAATGTTGCTCTGGAAGGCTTTCATGTATTCCACAAATATTTATCCAGTGCATATTGTGTCATGCCATGTGTCAGAAGATGGAGATAAAGAGTTAAATCAGATTGACATAGCATCTGTTCTCAAGGAAGAGTCTATGTAACAAAAGGGCAGTTCCTGGATCAGGCTTTAAATTCAATATAAATAAAATTATTTATTTTCTTTCAAATTTTCTAATTTATACCTAAGCATATTATATTCAAACTGCAGAAAATCAAAGACAAAGGAAAAAAAAATCCTGAAAGAACACAGGGAGACAAAAGCCCTATTTATAGTTAAACAAGGATAAAAATTATATTAATCTTTTCTTCAGAAATCATTAAAATTTGAAAGTTGCCAAGATGAAAACACTTTTGTCAGACCCAGACTAAATAGGGCCAGGGAGACCCAAAGGAAAGGAGACTCATGCTTACATATCTGAGATAAGAACTGTTTCCAAGAACTTTCTTACAATCTCACAAGAAACCCTTTCTTGTCCACACAGCTCCTGCTTTGATTAATTTTAACACTAGACATTTTTTTAAAAAAACTGTAGTAATTCAGATAAAATGCTTTGGAAGGAACATTTGCCTGGTTAAGGTTGGCATCTCCACTAATGAATTGACAGCAACTCTGACTGTGAACCTCTGGAACCAATGAACTCCTTCTAAGTAGTTTATGTAAATCTTTTTTTGCTAATAGAAGGTTTCCTCTATCCTTTCCTTATCACTTGCTATTCCATACATTCTGGGTCATAATCCTTATTTATTGGTCCCAATTAAATATATTTAGAGATAAATTTCTTTATTTTTTAGATTTACATAAGCAAGAAAGAATGAAGTAAAATATTTAATATGTTAAAATAAAAGAAATACCAACCTAGAGTTCTTTACCCAGCAAAAATATCCTTTAAAAATGAAAGAAAAATAAAGACTCAGACAAACAAAAATTGATCAAATTGATTGTCAGTAGACCTGCCTTGTAAGAAATGTTAAAAGTTCTTCAAAGAACAGAAAAATGATATAGGTCAGAAACTCTGATCTAACAAAACAATAAAAGAGTGGTAAACAAGGAATAAATAATTGTAAAATAAAATCTTTTATTTTTCTTATTCTTAACAGATTTGATAGGTAAGTTGTTCAAAATAATAATGGAAACAATGTATTCAGTAATTACAGCTTGTGGATAAATAAAATGAATGGCAGCAATGTTACAAGGGCTGGGAGAGAAGATAGAAATACTTTGCTATATGGTATCTGCAGGTCCTGGGACGTGGTATACTATTATTTGAAAGAAGACTTGTATTAGTTGTAAATATATATGGCAAAGGCAGGAAATTCCATAAAGTAAGTAAAATAGAAATATAATTGGTATATTAAAAAAGAAAAAAATGAAATAATACAAAATAATCAAAATCAGTGTAGGTAGAAAAATAATGGAAGACAAAAGAAAAAACAAAAAATAAGGTAATGATTATAAAATAAAAAACAAATATTACAGATATTAATTCAAGGATATCAATAATCACTTTAAATGTCAATCAACTAAATATAGTAATTAAAAGACAAACCATTAAAGTGGATTGAAAAAAAAATGGCCCAATTCTATGTGGTCTACAGGAAACCCACTTTATATCTAAAGACATATGTAAATTAACAGAAAAGAGATAGGTATACCACGGTAACACTAATTAAAAGAAGGCTAGATTAGCTGTATTAATTTCAGACAAAGGTGACTTCAAAAGTAGGAAATTTGTCAAAGATAAAGAGAAGCATTACACAATGATAAAATAGCTCACTGATAATAATTTTTAATGCATATGCACCTAACGACAGAACGTCAATATACATAAGGCAGAAATTGGTTGAACTGAAAGGAGAAACAGATAAATTCATAATTATAGTGAATTCTTCAACACTCCTCTATCAGTAATAAACAGATCCAGCAGCCACAAATCAATAAGGACATAGTTGAATTGAATGGCACCATCAATCGACTGGATCTAATTGACACCCATAGAATACTTCATACAACAACATCAAAATACACATTATCTCAAGCTTACGTGGAATATTCACCAACATAGATCACATTCAGGGCCATAAAGCACAGCTTAACAAATTTAAAAGAATAAAAATCATATACAGTATCTTCTCAGACCATGGTTCAAATAAGCTAGAAATCCATAGATTTCAGAAAAATAGCTGAAAAATCCACTTGGAGATTAAAGAACACACTCAACAACACATGAGTCAAATAAATCTCAGGAGAAATTTAAAAATATTTTTGACTAAATAAGATTAAAGTTACAACTTAAAATTTGTGGGATACAATAAAAGCAGAAATATAGAGAATAGAATACATATATGTATACATATATATATAAAGAGACAGAAACAGAGACAGAGAGAGAAGATATATATATATACATATTTTGTGTGTATACACATACACATATACACAGATGCATAGCTATACATATAGATAAAGAGATAGATATGAAAAGCAGAAAGCTCTAAAATCAATTTAAGTCTTCTCTTTAGGAAACTAAAAAAAAAGAGCAAATCAAGTATAAAGTAAGTAGAAAAATAGGAATAAAAATTAGAGCAGAAATCAGTGAAATTGAAAATAGGAAACAGATACCAAAAAAAATCAACAAAATCAAAAGCTGCTTCTTTGAAAGTACTAATAAAATGGAGAATGAGCCAGTCATGCTAAATACTGGAGAATAAATATTTTAAGCAGAGAAAACCAGTGCTAATCTAACATGTGGAAAGAAAGCTAGTGATGTTTGAAGAAAAGTAAGGACTTGGTGTGGTTAGAGCTACGGACCATGAGAAAGCAGACCAGGAGTCAGGTCATGTACTGACTGGTAGGGAATGATAAGGAGTTTGCATTCTGTAAGGGAAATGGAAAGATCTTTGAAACTTTTAAGGAAGAGATGATATGAATTGTTTTACATATTTTAACAATCTTTCAGGAAATAGAGCTAAAATGATTGAAAAAGGACATGTTTAGGGGAAAGGAGACCTGTCATTTGGCTTTTGATAAGGTTGGTTGAAAATGTTGGGGAAGTAGATGTTGGGGAGGTGGTCAAGGTAAAAATAATCTAATGTCTTCAAGATACACTATTATGGGTTTTACATTCCAAGAAGCACACTGCTGAACATTTAAACTCTCAATTTGGAGAATCATCATCAAGTTATACTCCAACCATAAACTATAAAATTATATTCTAACCAATAATATACTAGTAATGATAATCAATATTGGTATTATCTTTTTTTCGGTCTCTCATTTTACCATCAAAATTTGATGGCTCTACCGTCCCTAGCAAGCAGTTATAGTTCAGTCCCTCTAATTTGAGTACAATACTCCCTTAGCCATAGTGCTGCTCTTTCTCTTAGGCATTTGTTCGGATATCCCTAATTGCCTTGATAAATTGGTGTACTAATGTACAGTGTCACAATGTCATATTCATTCTAAACCGGAATATATCTTTGTACTTTTATTCAAATCCTAGAATTTTATCTCTAGAAAATTCTTCCTCTAAGTAGTGTCAAAACTCAGCGATCCATGAAAATTGAGAGACTCATCTTACCATAAGTGCTTGTCTGAGCACATGTAATAATTTCCACTTTTCATCTGACACAAAAGCTACAGTGAGATTGGACTGGCTCAGATGGGAGATAAGAATTACCAATCTATAAATCTTATTCTTTATTCCCTCTACCTGTTACTGTCTTCAGAGCTGATCCTCTTCAAGAATGCCAGTAAATTTGTATTTCATTTAGGAAAGAAAAAAAATGGAAGAATAAAAAGATTCTCCTAATTTGTAATGCCAGGGCTCAGAAGACAATACCACAGGGTATGGCACCTTGGCATGCTGAGTACTTTAAACTAAAGGAAATTGGAAAGGGCTCAGAAGCAACATTGTTCTGACCTTCTGTCCTCCTGTCTCCCTTCCTTCTTTCTTTCCACAGAAAGTCATAGAGACTAGAATATCTCTTCCCAAAGGCAGGCCATATAAGCTACAACTCCTCTGCCTCAAGGCAAACCACAGAACCTAGAAAGGTCACTCTCTCCCTTCTCGCTTGAAGATTTTCATTCCAAAGAGGTCCTGCCCCATACCTGAAAGGAAGGAATGTCAAACAGGCCAAGAAGAATCTGAACAGGCAGATCTTGCTGGATTTACTCCCTCAGTCTATTACCATTAGATCCTACTCTTTCATCCAATCACATTTCTACATGGCTGTCAATCCTTCATGAAACCCAAACATAAAAATCGTCAATTTTTCTGGATCTTTAACCTTTATTTCTGAAAGCTCCCACGCCATGTAAAACTTTGATTAAATAAAGTTATTATGTGTTTCTCTCATTAACCTGTCTTTTGTCATAGGAGTGTCACCTGTGATCCTAATGATGGGTAAGGAAAAATATCACTCCTTTCTGCGCCTATGATAACCTATGAAAGTAATTGTACAGAAACCTGTTGTGGATTTATGTTTGATATTAAAGTTTACTTTTTAAAATTTTCTGTATTTTTTAATTTGTCATGATAAATTTCAGTTGTGTTTACCAAGGGAATCAATGATTCTACAAATTGAATAATCTATTTTATTTTCTTTACGTAACAGAACTATTCCAAATTGGAAAATAAAACATATTTTCTTCAAATTAATGCCCCAATGCCTAGCTGAGGCTTGGGAGGACTTCAGTAAATATTTATTCAACAAATGGATGAACAAATTAATAAAAATAGCAATGTTTTATCTAACAGAATTATGTACTTGTTTAAACATGCCCTTTCAAGTAACTTACAGTAGAGTTAGCTTACTGTACCAAAACAAATATGGTTAGCATAGATAGTCCTAAATTTATATCCTAGATATGCCATCAGAAAAGCCACGTGAAATTTAAATTCTCTGGGTTTAATTTTCATCTGTAAAACTGTCACAAAAATGTCTATCTTGTCTAGGTATTTTATAGTTTTAAGATAGTGAATGCAATAAACAGTATGAGAAAAAACCTGGTAGAAAGTATAATTATTGAGAAAATAATTTAGTATAATAAAATCTTAGTGTTTTATAATACCTTTATTGAGGTATAATTCACATACCATGCAATTTATCCATTTAAAGTAAACAATTTAATGATTTTTTATTTATTCACAAAGTTGCACAACACTTTTACCTCAATTATTTTTAGAATATTTTCATCATCCCCCTCAAAAATCCATTGCAATCAGCAGTCATTCTCCCTCTATTTCCTCTACTAATCCCCTCAGCCTTAGGAAATGATTAATATTTTTTCTGCCTCTATAGATTTGTCTGTTCTTAATATATATATATATTTCAAGAATAGATATTTGGATATTCGAATAATATTTCAAAAGTATATATACATATATATGGCCTTCTGTGACTAATTTCTTTCATTCACTTAAGGGTAATGTTTTCAAGGTTCATCCATGCTGTATCAAAGTATATATCAGTGCTTAATTCTTTCTTATATGGCCAAATAGATTTTGTTGTGTGAATGTATCAAATTTTATTTATTCATTCATAAGTTCATAAATATTCATATTGATTCAATTTTTGGTTATTATAAATAAAGTTGCTATGAACATTTGTGTATATGTTTTTGTGTTGACTTATGTTTTCAATCCTCTTAGGTATATATTAGTAGTTAGGAGGGAAATTTCTAGGTTTTAAAATAGCTCCATGTTTAAACTTTGAAGAACTGCCAGATGTTTTCTAAAGTATTTTTGCAGTTTTACATTTCTGCCAGCAACGTATGAGGGTGTTGATTTCTCCACGTCTTTCTCAATACTTGTTACTATCTGATTTTCAATCCTAGTAGGTATGAAGCGGTGTCTTATAGTGGGTTTTGATTTGCATTTCCCTCATGGCTAATTGCTTACCTCCAAACTTGAAATGTTTTAGAGTTCTCTTAGCTCTTTAGCTTAACTCAGAGAGTGAACTTACCTAAATTTTATCTGTTCCAAATAAAGTCAGTTCCTTTGGGAAAAGCTTCATAGTTTTGTGTTAACATGGTCTGATTTTGGTAGACCTTCTACCCTATTACTGTGGGCTGAGTAGAGGAAGAGCGTTTCAGACATATTAGCTATTCATTCCTGGAATTGAACTTCTGCATCATGGAGCTTCAGAAGTTAAAAAATGGTGGTGACTTACCCTCTGGAAAGATACTGTGCCCTTGACTGGGAAGATGGGGAGAAGGAGTCCTGTCTTCTTTGCCACATTCAACTGCTGTGGAGTTTCAGCCATGCTGAGCTGAGGGGTGGTGGAGGGATCATGTCATATCTCAAATACCATGGAATACAGCTATTCTTATGAAGATTTAGGTTTTGTAGAATATTTTTTTTTCTTTGCTGTATTGCTTTAGGACAATTTCCAAAGACTTTAAATGCTGTCTTTTTTTTTTCTACTTTTTACCAGTTTTGGTTGTAAAAGAATCCTAGGCAGCTAATCCAGAAGTCATCGCACAAACCTGGAGTTTTTCCTCCACAAAAAAGTAAATGATTAAAATGATCAGAAATATTTAAAGCAGCTAAAAGCTATGTTAGATACATTTATTAGCTCTATGTTTTTTTGTTTTTTTTTTTATAAAATATTATTCTAAATGTAAGACACATTTAAAAAGTCCATAAATATTACATAGCTGAATGATTTACAAGACAAAAAAGCTGAGTAATCACTACCCAGAACTAAATGTAGAAAAATATAGTTTTTAAATATGTATATTTCAAAGGCCTAGATTTATACTAATACAATTTTGATAGAGTATGAAAATATGTGGAAAGTGTGTGGCTTTATTTTTATTTTTATCTTGTTTAAATAGCAATCAATTTTTAAAAATATCAGAATCATTTAAAATCAAAATATTTACTTTCATATTCAGCATTGATGTACATAGAACTTGAAAGTCTGTCTCCTGTCACCCTGTCACTATACCAAGTGAAAATCAGTAACCGTTTTGGACACTTCAGAAAACTGAGGTCGCAGGGCAAACTGTTACCCTGAAATCTGGAGAGATAGACACACACAGAAAGATATGGTGACTGTCATCTGCTTCTTTCTAGCGATGCTTTGGGAACGATAGTCTCATAGGAACTCTCCTTTGTGTTTGTTTGATTCTTTTTTCTTTTAGTATTTCAGTTTGTAAAGTTTTTCTTGACATATCTTCAAGCTTGTAATTATTTTCTCAATATGTTCAGTCTATTGGGGGCCCAACAAAGGCATTCCTTATTTAGATTTTTTTTTTTAATTTATACCATTTCCTTTGAGCTCATTTCTTTATCATATCCATCTCCCTTCTTACCATACCCACCTGTTCTCATATGTTGTTTATTTTTCTCATTAGATTCCTTAATATGTTAAGCGTAGTTATTTTTGATTACTCATCTGCTAATTCCAACATTAATGTCATACTATAAGAATCTGACTCCGATGCTTCTCATGTCTTTCAGACTGTACTTTTTCTTCGCTTTTATAATGATTTATAATTTTATTGTTGAAAGGTAGATATTCTATATCAGATTATAGAGAGTAAATATGACTTTAGTGTAAATATTTATGTTACTCTCGCTGGAAGTTAAGCTATTCCTTGTAACTTTAGGTGCCAGTGATTTCAACTATCTTAATACTGTAACTAGGTTATTAAGTATGAAATATACAATTTCTTTAAGTACTAAGTTTGACAGTTAATATCTCTCACATTTCACTTTGATAATTCTTGTTTTATTTTATTGTGACAGTACATCCTAAGTCTTTCAAATGCACATTTGTGCTTATGATTATCTTTCAAATTTTTTCAGAACAATTTTTGTGAAACCAAGAATAAGTAAAAAATTAGAATTATTTTTGCATATGAGTTCTGTCATGGAACCAATGCAATGCAGACAGCTCAAAATGTCAACAATGTGTTTGGGAAGGATGTGGCTAATGAACACACAGTATATCGACAGGTTGAGAAGTTCCATTCTGGGGAGTTTAATCTTGAAAATGAGCCATGCGGATGACCTGAAATCAAGGTAGATAATGATGAGCTGAAAGTTGTGGTGGAAGCAAATTCAACTCAACCTATGCATGAATTAGCAGAAAGGTTTGATGTTATTATTCCAACAATATTGGACCATTTGAAACAAACGGGCAAGGTAAACAAGTTGGATAGATGGGTTGCTCCTGAATTAAATGAGTGTCAGAAGAGAAATCATCTCCAAGCTTGCCATTCTTTGCTGTTGTGACATAAAGGCAAATCATTTCTATAGCATTTTGTTACATGTGAGGAAGAAGGATTCTTTTTGACACATGAATTCTTTTTGACAATCATAAGCCTTTGACACAATGGTTGGATAAAGATGAAGTGCCAAAACATAGTTCAAAACCAAATATTCATCAGAAAAAACTAATGGTATGTTTTTGGTGGTCCATTGCTGGTATCATACACTACAGCTTCATGAAACCTGATCAGGCAATTACAGCCGATGTCTACCGCAACTGATTGGATTAAATGATGAGGATGCTTGCCATTAAGCAATTGATATTGGTTCAACAGAGACAGGTCTATCCTCTTTCAAGACAACATTCAACCACCTGTTTCACAAATAATGCTATTTAAACTATAACAGTTGGATTTGGAAACTCTCTGTCACCCACCATATTCACCAGACCTTGTACCAACTGACTACCCCTTATTCCAGACTTTGGACCACTTCTTGCAAGGAAAAGTATTCAATTCTCCACAAGCTGTGGAAAAACACCTTTTGTGATTTCATTGCCACTCACTCTCCAGGCTTCTTTGCTGTTGGCATAAACAAGCTACCATTAAGATGACAAAATTGTGTTTATAGTTTAGTAGCATACTTTGATTAGTCGTACTGCTTCTTGTTTGTCATACAATAAACTACATTTTTGATTTGAAATCTGACATTTTATATTTAATAATATCCCCTTACTGTCTATCGTGTTGCCTTTGGTCTTCAATACATACTTCTTTTAAGAGTCTTCCTCTTGAAGTTCCTTTCACTATAATCCACTGTTATTATACTGAAGCCTTCCTTGTTTGTAGTAAGGTATGACTAAAGAGAAGCATACTGTAATCGTATGAGTAAGTCTATTACTCAGTGGCCTGTTCTTTGAGCAGTGACCTCTACAGTATTTCTTAGCTCCTCTCACCTTTTTATGTAAGAGAAGAAGGCCAAAGGGGGCTGCAATCAGAGAAATGCTTTTCCTCCATGTCAGATTAGATTCCTCTAAAGTCTTTTCCCCTGCAGAGTAGGCCTTTGTTAGAAGTAACACTATGAGCATACTTCACAATGATTAATTTTATTTTTTCCCCTACCAGAACCATGAGGAGGTTTGCTGACTCTTCGTCTCATAGTTGTCATCACGGTAACACCCACAAAAGTGTTTCGGGCATCCTAACGTGTCAAGTTTCTTAGTCTCATTCTAGTTTACATCAAGTACCAAGTAATTCTTCAAAATTATCATTTAAGGGTTCTTTCTGAGAGTTCAAGATGGCCAGCCAGACACAGGTAGCATGTGCCTCCTGGATCCACACCGAATTGCCCCCAGCACCCATTTAGACCACAGCAGCTTTGGGGTTCCAGGGGAACCATGGGTCTCCTGGTGCTTGGGCTTTCAGGGGCAATGCCAGCCAAGAGGACAGTGCAGCATGCCAGAGTGGCCCTTAGACAAAAGAAAACCATGTCACCAGTTCCCCACCATTTGGATGCTTTGTCTCCTCCTCCTTCTCTCCACTGCCCTCTACTGCTAGGGCAGCCATGATTGTTTCTGCTCAGGAATGATGAGGGTTTTACAGGGGACAATTAAGTGAAGGAACTGGGAGCAGCCTCCCCACCTCTGACAGAGCACCTACACACTCACAATGGCATGGAGCTTGAGGTTCACTCTTTTTATTCTCAAAAGCCACAGCAACAACTTTCATATACTCCAAGTACAAAAGCTACTGCCTCTTCTGAGAGAGGGTGGGGATAGCACTCCTCTCCCTGAGCTGCCTGTCCCTTCTGGGAGAAACCTACATGCCCTGGAGGTAAATCTCTGGCACAACCTTCTCTCTTACAATGGAGAATTTCAGCCACAGCACACAGCCAGTCTTATAGGTCATCATACAGCAAGTTTAGCTGCCTCCACAACCTCTGCTTCAGCTGGGTTTGAATGGGAGGTGGGAAGCTGGACATTTTTGTGGCCCCAGAGGATAGAGACCCCTGTCACTGCCAAGAGAGGAAGGTGTGAGCAGCTTGTGCACCCCACAGCTGCTTGCTGCCACCAATCTCTTCAAGAGGACCCCCTCTTCTGTCACAAATTTACAGTTTACCCACCCTTCTCCTGCATGAGCATATTTCCAAAGAAGGAGATCACCCCACCCCTCACTATCACAAACAGAAAGTGAAATCATGGTGGCTTGAGGATAAGTTTGCCAGCCTGGTGTCAGTCTGGTCCCTCCAAAGCTCAAGCATGCCATCTGGGGCCAGGGAACTGGGGATCACCTAATCTAGTCCATAAACACTGGCATCTGAAGTCTCCCAGGGGTAAGGTCCAACCCAAATTGCCAGCAACACCATAGTGGGTACCTACCTGCATAAGCCAAAAAGCAGTGTAACTCTCCCTTCTCTACACTGAGAAACAGAGGTTCTGGCAGAGGAGAACAGGTGAACCACAAAGAGATCTGTTTTGAGCTGAGGGAAAAGACGAGTAGGAACTAGCACAAGAACTCCGATAGTATGAAAAAATAGGCTCTTTTGACACCTGCAAAGGATCACACTAGCTATCCAGCAATGGACTTCAATCAAGAGGAAATTTTGAAATGTCAGATATTCATTTAAAATTATGGATCACAAGTAAGCTCAATGGGATCAATGAGAAAGTTGAAAACAACACGAAGAAACCAAAAAAAAAAAATTATTCAGAACATGAATGAAAAATTCACTAAAGACATATATGTTAAAAAAAGAATTTGTAGAAATGAAAGGATCGTTTAGGGAATTTTAAAATAGCAAATGAACTTAATCAAGAATAAATGGGAGCATAAAGATAAAGGGGTCAAGTCTCCAAGAAGACATAACAATTCAAGTCATCTATACATCTTTTTAAAAAGAGTGCTTCAAAATATATGAAGCAAAATCTGATAGAACTTAATGGAGAAATATAGAAATCATTGTGATAGTTGGAGATTTGAACACCCTTCTGTCGGTAATTGATATAACAAACAGGGAGAAAATCTGTAATTATTAATATATAGAAAATATGAATAGCACTTTAAATTAACATGGTGTCATTGATATTTATGGATACTCCAACAACAGAAGAATACACATTCTTTTCAAGCTTATATAGAATGATCACAAAAATAAAACACCTAAGCTATTAAATACACCTAAATAATTTAGAAGAATAAAAGTCACATGATATATAGTTTATAACAAAAATATTATTAAACCAGAAATCAATAACACAGAGCTGGAAAAATCCCCAAATATCTGGAAATGAATAACACATTTCTAAACAATTAATGAGTTAAAAAATATGTCTCAAGAGAAATACATACACGCACACACAAATATATATAAATGAAGAAGGGAATATAATTTATCAAAATTTTTTGGCTTGTAAGAAAGCAATGCTGAGATAAAAATTATAACATTAAATGTATATATTAAATAAGAAGAAATATCTGAAATCAATAACCAAATTTTCTGCGTCAGGATACTTGAACAAATAATAGCAATTGCAGCAGAAATCTAAATTTGAAAACAGGAAAAGAACAGTGAAAATCCATTTAACAAAAAGCTTATTTTTTTCAAAAGATTCAAAAAATTAATAAACTTATAGCCACACTAACCAAGAAAAAAATAAGATAGAAATTACTGACATAAAAAATGATAGAGGTATCATCAGTATTGATCTCATGGATATTAAAAGGACCCTAAAGGAATAGTAAAAAGAGCTCTATGTTCAGAAATTTTATAACCTACACAAAGTGGACTAATTCCTGGAAAGTTACAAACTACTTAATTCACACAAGAAGAAATAAGCAGAATTGACCTATATGCATTAAAGAAATTGAATCCTTCCTTCTTTTCCCATGTGCATTAAAGAAAAAAAAAACAAGAAAAAATAGAAAAAAATAAAATTGAATCCATAATTAAAATAATGAATAACTTTCCTCAAAATAAAGCACAATTGTTGGATGATTTTTCTGGTGATTCTATCAAACAATTAAGGATGATATAACAGTTTCCCATAATCTTTTTGTAAAAATAGGAGCAGAAGTAACACTTTTTCTGTGATTCAATGAAGTCAGTATTTTCCTTATACCAAACAGAATAAACACATTATAAGAAAATAAATTGTACATATCAATATGTTTCATAAACATGTATATAAAAATCCTTAACAAAATATAATCAGATCAAATTTAGCAAGATAAAAAAATACATCATGTCAAAGTTTGTGACTCATTTCATGAGTGCAACACTGGTTTAAAACTTGTAAATGAATCAATATATTTCATCATATGAACACACAGATTATATAAAAATCAATAGATGCATAAAAATCTTTCGAGAAAATTAGACACCTGTTCATGATAAAATATCAATAGGAAGGAAAGAGGGAACTTCCTTAACCTAATGAAGGCAATATATGAGACACATACATCTAACATCCTTAATTGTGAATAACTGAATATTTTCACCCGAATATCAGGAAAAGGGAAAGATGTCCTCACTCATGATTCATATTTAACATGGAACTGAAAGTTCTCATTAGTTTCTTAAGTATTTATTCATATTAATAAATAACATGATTCTCTACATAGAAATCTCTAAACAAGCCAGGAAAAATTTCTAAAACTAATAAGCAACTATGTAACAAGGCCACATGATACATGTATATAAAAAGTCATATACCAACAATGAGTAATTGGAATTTGATATTAACATTCTATATCATTTACAAAAACACACTAAAATTAATTATGTATAAGTAATGAAACATGTACAAGATCTATATATGGAAATTGAAAAAACATTGATTAATCAAAGGAGCTAATTAAATGAAAAAATATTCCACATTCATGGATTGGAAGATGCAATGTCACTGAAATGCTAATTTTTCATAACTTGATTTATAAATTCAATGCAAATTCAATCAAAATTGCTGAAGGCTATGTTGTAGATATTGAAAATTTATATGCCAATGCAAAATACCTAGAACACTGAAAAAGAACAAACTCAGAGGACTTAAATTACCCACATTCAAGACTTACTCTAAAGCTATAATAATCAAGGAAGTGTGGTATTTGTGAAATAATCAATACATAGATCAAGAGATTTACAACAGAGAGCACAGAAATAGGCCCACACAAATAAACTCAACAGATAATTACCAAGGCACAGAGGCAGTGGAGAAAGGGTAGTCTTTTTTAGTAAACGGTGCTACAGTAATTGGATATCCATATACAAAAAGATGTATCTAGACACAAATATTTCATTGAACACAAAAATGACATCAGAATGGATTATTGCTCCAAATACAAAATGTGAAACTATAATACCTCTGGAAGATAACATATAAGAAGATAAATACATATGACCTTGCATGTGTTGATAAGTTTTTAATATAACACTGAAAAAATTGTCCTGAAAGATAAAAATATTATTGAGAGGAAGTTTTTTGTTGTTTTTTTTTTAATTAAAAACTTCTGCCCTGTGAATTGCATTCTTAAGAGAATCAGACAAGGCATGACTGGTTTGAACGTATTTCCAACTTACGTATCTGGAATTAAATATTGTGAAACATTCTCAACAGAAACCTCACCACCAAGGAAGATATCACATATCAAATAAGCATGTGAAAATACACTCATCATCATTTGTTACTGGAAAAATATAAATTAAAACAATGAGAAACCATTACACATCTATAAAAAAGGCTAAACAAAAGCAAGCAAACAAAATATGTAAGACTGACTGTAGTGATTATTATCAAGGAAGCAGAGCCACAGGAACTTTTATTCATTGCTGGTAAGAATTTAAAATGATATAATCATTCTAGAAAACGATTTGGCAGTTTCTCACAGAGCTAAATATAGTCTTAAACAATCTAGAAAACTTCTGAGTATTCACCTAAATGATTGGAAAGCTTCTGCCACACAAAACCTACAGATAAAGTTTATAGCAGTTTTATTCATAATCACCCCAAACTAGAAGCAAACAAGATAATCATAAACAGGTGAATGGATGAATGAATTTCATACATCCATACACTGAAATAATCTGCAGTGATAAAAAGTAAGGAGTTTTAAGCTATTTTAAAACAAATGAAATAACTGAATATTGCTAAGAGAGAAAGAAGTCAGTCTGAAAGGCTACATACTGTTTAATTCCACTCCTATGTCATTCTATAAAAGGCAGTTCTATAGAGACAGTAAACATACCAGTGGTTGCGAGTGGCTTGGGGAAGGGGAGAGTTAAACATATGAAGTGCATGTGGGATTGGGACACTCTTCTAGTATGACACTATTTGTGGACTCCTGACACTGCATTTGTCAAAACTCAGAACCTTACAACAAAAAGTCTAGGTTTTAATGTACACAATTTTTAAAAAATCATTTAGGATCTGGGATCCCAGAATGGAATGCAGACCATGACAAAATAATCTAATTATTGAAAATGAATGAAACAACCTCACTGAAGGGATTATGGTGTCAACTTGAGTAACTTTGATAAGGAATGGAGACGATAAGAATAAAAGCCAAAGAACTATGCATAAACACTGAATTTTAGTTTATAAACTTGCTCTCATAGTGGTATGGGTCAATTCCGGAATCACTATATATGTATATGAGAAATGAACACTTAAATTAATGGATGGTGGACAGAGTCAGCTTTCTCACTGTTAGCTGGGGTGGGAAGTTATAGGCACTCAAAGGAAGAAGCTAGAATGAGACATTGGATTACATTTGGAGACGTCAGCATGAATTTATGTTTTACTTAATATATATATATTGATGGAAACATACAAAATTATTTATAGAGCTATTTATATACAAGGCTTAGTATAGATATATGTATTTATTTGTTTTATCACATAACAGGGCACTTTAGTAGCAATGAGAACACCTAGATCCCAGACTTTGATTTCTAATGCCATTTTCCACGTTTGGCTTTGGGATCCATGATACTGCCATTATGGTGTGCATGTGTATGTGTGTTTTGAGCACCTCTTTACTTTCTGGCACTACAAGATGGCTCCAGGTTCACACTGTGTGTATGTCATAAGAATATATATCAAATTATATTATCTGTACACAAATAAATAATTAAATTTCTATGAAAAAAGAACTAAAACAAAATACTTAAATTGGAGAATCTAGGTAAAAGTTTTAATAGAAATTTTTATACATCAGTAAACTTGAAATTTTCAAATTAAGAATTGGAAAATAAGGAGCACACTAAAATATGCCAATTTAAATAAGGACAAAATGTCCACTTCAAATATATATATATATATATTCTTATGAAATATATCAGAAAAATAAGATCATTCTCCCACATAAACACAGTATTATTATATTAAAATTAACAATATTAGAAAATATCTCATATATAGTACACATTCAAATATCTCAAACTCTCCTGAAAATATCTTCTGCTATTATGTTTTAAAAGTCAGAATTCAATATGTCTCCTGAATTGCTGAAATTGTTATAATACTTTGGTCTGTTTAATCAAGAATTGCCCATATATTTTTGCTTATTTTGATATTAATAGTGTATTATAGTACATTCCACATTAGGAATATGTGTATTATTTCCATGTTATTTGTGTCAAGTTACACATTTTTTTAGTAAGAACACTACACAGATGATGTGTATGTTTTATTTGTGTTGCTGTTTACATCTCATTGCATCACATCAGGAAACACATCATTTCAAGTTTGATAACTTGGTTAAAACTTGTTGAAAAAGTGTATTTTCCTTTTCATAGCATTACTAATAAATGTGTTGATACTGTAAGACAATGTGAATATCCACTTTTCAACAACCTTTCCTCCAATGATCTTAGAATCTATGCTATATTTTGCTTGAATCAATTATTACACTGACTTTTAAAATAGTGATTCTTATAATTAATTTTCTCCTACATTTTAACTGGCATTTTTCTATAAGAAGAATTTTGCCCTTTCCTTTTTTTGAAAGTTATTATAGACTTATAATTTTTTTCTTACAATGTATAGTACTCCACCACCTTAATTTTCTTGTGCTGCTCAGATTGTGCCAAATGTGGATATTGAGATTACTTTGTAGAGGAGGATCTTGAAGTAGCTATATACATGAGTTCAAATGTAGATTTTCTACTCACTAGATACATTACCTTCTTCAAGTTGTTTCTCAGTGTATCTTAAAAACATCTCCAATAAAATTGTTAGATTGTTAGAGACACTTTAGCAATATCTAATGTTTCATAGTAATATCTAATGTTTCAATGGGTGTCGAGCACTGTTCTGTACATTTTTCATAAACAAATTTTTAACATCTGCACCTAAACTGATATGATAAGTACTATCATTATCCCCATTTAACAGATGAGGAAAATGAGGCACAGAGAGTTTAGATAATTTCCCAATTCAATTCCAGTCCTAATATTTAATAGAATCTACAGAAGAATTCAGCCAGGTTTTACCCAAGCGGTCTGACTCCAGATTTCATGCTCTTATGCATTACAATACACTTGCCTCTCTGTGGCATCTTGAGTTTGTGGCAAATACTTGGAATGTACTAGTCATTTAGAAAATAGTAGTTTTTCTCATTATTCACTGACCAGCGACATTTTAGTTTCTAAAACATTTCACATATTTTAGATAAAATATTATTTTAAATTATCTATCTATATTCAGGTTAGCTGTATCTGTAAAACCTCTTCATACACATTTGCATTATGAGCATTATAAAATTTTGCATGAAAACTCTTTCATTACATAAACAAAAAAATGAACCTAGCATATATTTTTGTAGAACACAAGTCCCCCAAAGACCTGAAACTATGCATGCACTTTTTCACAAAGTAGCAATTACTGTTTATACAATTCATATGATGGAGCAAAGAATATCTTAATTGTTTATATAGAACATCTCATTTAAGTTATGTAACTTCATGAAATGGATTATCCATCAAGAATTCTTCACAGTATTGTACAGGTTACATTTTGAAGACTTTCTTCTGAGGGTATATCACATGCGGCATAGGCTACAACCCTGAATCATCCACTATTTATATTCCTGAACCAAAGGGAAGTTAAGTGATATGTGCAATATTTTAAAATTAAGTATTCAAACTATTCAGATTTATACTGTCTGACTTCATAACTTGTTTTATTATTCTCCACCATCCTTTAGCACTAAAGTGATCATAAAACTATTGAGTGCTTTTGAATTAAAATTACTTTATAGGTTGGCAAACTATTTGCGTATTCTAGCATAGCTTCTAGATGTGAGATATGGCAGTTTGAAGCAGCCAGAAAGAAACCACAGTATCACTTTATCTGCTACGTTTAAACCGGAGAGATGCAGGGATGATAGAGAAAGACAAAATCTCTGTCTTCAAGGATTTTATAACCCTGGTGAGGGATTAGCAAACTATTGTCTTCATGCCAAATTCAGCCTTGGCCGATTTTTTTTAGCCCTCGAGCTGAGAATATGCTTCAAATTTTTAAAAACAGATAAGTCACAAATCTCTTCACATAAATTTGCCCAAATGAGTTTCACATTAAGTGATCTTTTATTTCTAATCATTTTCCTTTCAATGGTTAAAAATGAAACTTCCAGCTTGTGATCTCACATGGGGCAAAGCACACTGAACAATTATCCACAGGAGGCATATAGTGGAAAAGCAGCAGCAATCACTGACAAAGGGCCCCCAACTTTATAAAAATACAGTAAATACAGTTGTTAAAGATCAATTTTTCTACTAAAATATGTGTTCATTATTTGCAGTAGAAATCATCTCCCTAAAAGATCTCTCTTAAGCATATCAGAAGAAGTCAAGTTATATTTCTTAACATGGACTACATAAGGAATTAATGAGTATGTTCATTTGTACACATGGGCTATGATTTGAAAGTCACATTATTGTATTCTTGCTGAGAGCAAGTCTTTTTAATTTAATATTAATTGTTAAATAATGTAGAATAATAAAAAATAATGTACATCTGATTGCAGAAGTTGCACATAAAAATTGGGAAACATTTGAGATAGTAAAGCAGAACTTTTTATAGAAAAGAAGGAAAATTTGAAATAAGTAAATCCTAACTTTGAAAGTATTATCAAGCTATACTGTTAGGGTGAAAAATATAAATATTTCAATGTTTGGGATGACTTTATAGGAACATAATAGTATCAGAATTTTAAAATAATCAGAAAATTTAAATATACTATTTCTGGAAGAAAATGAATAAGATGCTAATATCATCCATACAAATGTCTAGCATAGCTGCTCTTTGTGATTAATCTTTGTAAAAAAATCCCCATGCTAAATAAAAATTTTAGGAAATTGATGAGATAATAAATAATTCATTTTTAAATCTAGTTTGTCAAATAAATGTAAAAATAAATAGATTACCTATGAAAATAAGTTAACTACTTTACAAAAATATTACCAAATCAAAATAAAATTATAATGGAAATATTAATAATTTACAACACATGACAAAAAATAAGAAGTTATTAATATATCTTACACTTATTAATAGGTTTAGATGGTATCTCATGGTACATATATGGTGATTAAAATGCTAAATCATAATCAGATAATTCTTAGTTGGGGCAAAATATACAAGGGCTGTTAAGAGCTTTGGCACATTTTATCATGATGAGATTACTTTTAAAATTTTGTTGCATATATCTCTCCAAGTTTGATTTGTAAATTTTCACATGCACATGCAATTTTTAGATACACAAAAGAGGAATCATCTAGTTTTCTTACCATTGAAATTTCTCAATAGATACATCTCATCCATTTATAGGTCATAAAAGATAGATATCTATCTTGAACTTTTTGGGTAAAATAACACATTGCATTGTTCACAGCTATAATACCAGGTTCTAGCACATTGCCTGGAAGATTGTAAACAGTAAAGTTGTATTTTCTTCACTGAATGATTAATAATGGTATATTTGGTGGAGAATGTTCTCTAATACATAAGACATAATTTCTTATCCTTTTAATAATATTCTACCTTTTACTTATCAGCAAAGCACTTAAGTCCAAAAGTGCTTAAGTCCAAAAAGAATTTAAGTCTCAGGAATGGACAGAAATTTAGTTTTGTCAAAGAACTACTTCTAGTATAGATCTTTGATATCATTTTATTAAAATATTTAAAGACAAGAATTCTTAAGTGTTTAAAAATAGAGACACCTAGGCACCCAGTTTTTGGAACACAGATACACTTATAATTTTATTGTAACTATTTAAATTCTTTTGGAGAATAATTGTTCTGATTTAGGCTTATCTTACTCATTTAATCATTTTGGCTAGACGGATTTTAAGCACCCTTCATGGGAAATCTCACTGCCAGAAGCAGTGTTCTAAGTGGGTTACATCCATGGTGGAAAATTGGCCATGCTCTGACTTTCTTGCTTCCTTTGGTTTCAGCTACTGTTCCAAGCTTCATAGTCCATCATTCCTATTTATTTTTTTAAGCTATAAAAACATTCTTTCATTAAATTCTTCCTGTGCTCAATTTGTTATATATAGTTTCTCATTTATGTAACCAATAATTTAGACTCATATAGAAATTGGTATCAGAAGTGAGTGACAGATAAGATATAGGATCACAAACAAATTACCTGGTCTTTTAGGAGCTGAATGTGTTGGAAGTCGCAAGAAAAAATACTCATAGACAATAATCAGAGATGAGACTCTGGTAGCATAAGTCATTTAATGTCAAAATAGTTACTTAAATAATTGTTTGCTGTCATCCTAAGTGAAATGCAATTGAAAGCAAGCCTTTGGGGGACTCATCAGTCATTGCCATAAACATTATGAAGGAAGTGAGGAATGTAAGGACAGTGAATTGAAGTGTTTGCATCAGATTTTGATAGGCACTGTGAAAAATGAGAACTGCAAGAACGAATCTATAAATTCTCTAGTTTAAAGCAGGGACAGAGAAGCTGGACTTTGGGTGAACATGCTAAAAGTTTTTCTTTTGTGCTGCAAAGCTGTAGTACCCAAAAGCAAATACCAGGTTTGATCCTTCAGAATGACAATTTGTAATCTCAATGGAATGTAGAATTTCACAAATTACAAGATAAGAAATTTCTTAAGAAAGCTGGAGAACCTGAGAATTCAAAAAGTTTTATATGACAGAATTGTAAGGACATAAATATTCCAAACCATCGGAGTCTCACTTGTCCGCTGAAGCTGATTTATTCTCTCTCTAGATGTTCTAATCTCCTAATAGACAGCTAGATTTGCTGTCTATTGCACAAATTATTCTTACTTTGTCTCTGTACTGTTAACCCTACTACCTGAATGCTGATATGCTGGAATCTCTCCCTTACCAAAAAAAGCAGAGATCATTTCAACTATTACACCTCAATCCAGCATCCCCATCTTCAGAAAAAAAAAATCAACTAAATACTATTCAAAGGTGTAGGTTCCCTCAAAATCAATATTTTTCTTAAACCTTGATGAAAGATGTCTTCTAGAATAATATGAGAAAACATACTTAAGGAGTTTAGTGATAATATTTCACAAAATAAATCCATTCCAGGATCCATAACTTCATATAAGTATCTATATATTATTCCAGGATTTTATATAATCTCAAAATCACTTAGTTTGCATCATTTTGGTGCCCATATGAGAAAATTATAAGAACAGTATCAGCTGTATTAACTATCACATTCAACTCAGTAAATGTCTGTGCACCATATACTTATTGACACATCTGTACCTAAAACTGTATTTTTGGTGCATTTGTTTTATTCTACTAAGAATTCATTCCTACCATATATTTTCTAAATTTTGGTTGATATAAATTATAAATTCTTTAATTAAATGTCATATATTTTAGGTTTGACTTTGTAAATAGTGCATGCTGATCTAGGACTCTAATTATATGTCTAGGGGAAATAACCACAAAATCAAAGAGTAGGAAACGTGTCATAAGGAAAATTTTTCTCCTCTTTGAACAGTATTTTTCTGTACAATGGACATCAATAGGTTAATCATACTAGAAAAGGAAATAACAAATATTTTGAATTATTGGATATTGAAAATTGAACAAAAAGTAATTCCTGACAACTCAGAATAGAATTTTGATTCACTATTCAGAACGGAAGCTTATGGATATATCACCAATTTTAGACAATATGTACCTTGCAATAGATCCAGTAAGATTTAGATCTGAACAAACACTCACAATGGCTTTCAGATTCACAGCGTTAAAAATATGATGGCAAATTTGGCAAGCCAGGATCCTTGGAACATTTCCCCTACCAAAAGAATGAAATGAAAACAATTCCACAATCCTGACTACGACAAAGATTTGTACTATCACGACAATGTAGAAAAATGCTTCGGTAGTATAGTGCGTTCTATCACTTCCCTGAATAGATTTTACAATTTGAACATACGTGGATATTGCAGATGATAAATTATTGTAAATGGTTTAATCAATGACAACTTTCAATTGCATCTGTTGTTCCAGATCTTTATTGGAATTTTTCAGTGCAATAGAAAACCTTGTACTTGCTATGCAGTGGTTATCTGATGAATGGTTATTTTCTCTATGACAGCAATTCTCAGTGTGGTCTGTGGGACCATAACGTTCCCTCAGAATCTTTCTAGGGGCCTGTAAGGATAAAACTAGATTCACTAGATTAATAGGTTATTTGTCTTTTTCACTTTGATGACACTTGCACTAATGAAACCTAAGAAACAGTGGGCAAAACTGTTGGCATATTTGTCTGAATCAATGTAGCAGTCCTTATGTGGGGAATATTAGGATGGTATTTAAAGCCAGAAGTTAATGAATAAATGCTTCACAGATTATGATTAAAGTGATGTTGAACTCTAGTTGATTTTTTCCCCAAAACAAGTCCCCGAAGTAAACACACAGGAGTTAGAATTCTAAAACTCTAAAGAAAGAATATAATGTGGCACACAGGATCTATCCAGAGGGTTATCTGAATATAGAATTGGAGAATTGTGCTAACATAGTCACTGTTTTTAGAAAACTTTAGAGAAAATGAAGATCGACCCACAGCTGGTACAGTTCTTACAGCTATTCTGAATTAGAGAACTATTTTTAGTGACTTTCCAGCCATTCAAAACCATTAAGTAATGCAAGGGAGCCTAGGGATTCATATTTAATTAGTCCCTCATTTTTAACACAATATTATCTAATTTAAATATATAACCAAAGTGTATTATTTGGAATGCATTTACATTGAAGTGGATTCCTTCTAACTTCTTTGGTCAAAAATATGATTCTAATTACCAGTGAAGTTTGCATACTTTTCCACCTTTGAGTCAGAAGAGCAGCCTGAGTTCAAAAGGTTTTATAGCCTTCCCATCAACTCATAGTAGAGTGTAAATGTTTTCTAAGTGATATTGTTGGCAGCAGTGCAAGTCCTGTTAATATTCATTAGCACTTAAAGTTTTCATTGCTATTATATCAGAGTACTTATTATTGTTAGATAATAAGATAAATTTTAAATTCATTTCTCTCTGTTAACTATTTAACTAATTTTAAATTTATTTCTCTCTGTAAGCATTTTGGAAAATTAAGAGTATTTTTATTCTCCATTCTAGGTTTTATAATTTAAAATTATAACTACTTTGTAGAATTCTTAGCATAAGTGTGTTTGGAAATCATTATTTTATATGTCTTTTTTGAGTTACTGTTCTGAAATAATTCATCATTCTCTCTACTGAAAAACAAGAACTATTTCCCAATGGACATGTTTGCTAAACATTAAATTCAGCCTCTTGTATGCAAAATGTGCATTTTTCTGAATAAAGTTTCACGTAACTGCCACATGACATTATTATTTTCACACAAAATATTGTTTTGTCTTAGAATATGTTAAAGATAAATTGTACTCACAAATAAGAACATTTTATACTTTTATACAAACAATATTGACTAGCATAAGTACATTTCCTATAGATGTCTCTAAATTTGTATCGAATGTAATAATTATATTACCTGATTATTCTTATTAAACTTTTGTCCAAATAGTTGCTTTTATCCCAACTTGTTTTATTCATTTCTTTAATTAAGCTTTGTTTTGAGATAATTGTAAATTCACAGGCAGATGTAGAAAAGAATATTGAGAAATATTATATAACTGTTTACTCAGTTTTACCCAACAGAAATATCTTGCAAAACTATTGTACAGTATCACAGCCAGGATATTGGCATTGATACAGTCACAATAGAGAACATTTCCAACACAACAGGAAACCTCTTATTGTCCCACTATAGCCACAACAATATCCCTTCTGCCGACACAGCCACTATAATTCCTAACCACTAATTTATTATTCATTTCTAAAATTTTGTCATTTTGACTACATAATATAAATGAAATCATATAATATGTGAACTTTACCCTCTGTCACCTGGGCAAGTGCCATGACATCAGCCTAGGTCACAGCAACCTCAAACTACGGGGCTCAAGCGATCCTCCTCCTGCCTTAGTCTCCCTAGTAGCTGGGGCTGCAGGTGCACACCACCATGCCCTGCTAATCTTTTCTGTTTTTAGTAGAGACGAGGTCTCGCTCTTGCTCAGGCTGATCTTCGAACTCCTGAGCTCAAGCAATGCTCTTGTCTGGGCCTACCAGAATGCTACAGTTACAGGTGTGAGCCACTGCTGGGCCCTCAGCATAAGTTTTAAAGATACATTTACAATATTGATATTGTTTGTATCAATAATTTGTTACTTTTATTGTAGAGTAGTATTCCATGGTACAGACATACCATAGTTTGCTTAACCATACAACAATTAAAGGTTGTTTATATTTACAGCTTTTGACTATTAAAAATAAAATTGGTATAAATATTTTTGTATAGGTTTTTGCACAAACATAGCTTTTTGCTTATCTGGGAGTATTGCTAACAAATGCAATTAATTGTATGATAATTGTAGTAGCATGTATAATATTATAAAGAATGACTAAACTTTTTCAGAGTAACTGTACAAATTTAGAGTTTCACCAGCAATATATGAGTGATCAGTGTTGTCATTACACATACATATACATAGATTGATTATAGTTAAATATATGTATATTTAATATATACATATATATTTTTAGCCATTCTACTAGATACATAGTGATACTGCATTTCGGTTATAATTTACACCTCTCTAGTGATGTTGAACATCTTTTCGGGTGTGTATTTGGTATTTGTAAATCTTATTTTATAAAACATCTCTTCATGTTTGTTGTCCATTTTCTAATTGAATTTTTTTAACGCTTTGGATATGAAAGAGTTCTTCATAGATTCCAGATACCAATCCTTTGTTTGATATGTGGTTTGTAGATATATTCTCCCAGTCTGTGTCTTGTCTTGTTGTCCCATTAACAGAGTGTTTAGTAGACTACAATGTTTTAATTTTAATAATGTCCAGTTGATCAACTTTTACTTTTTTGCCTCTTACTTTAGTGTCAATCCTTAGAACTTTTTGCCTAGCCGTGGATGCCAAAGGCTTTCTCTCTGCTTCTATTTTCTGAGAGAAATTGTGAAGAATTGTGTTGGTTTTTCTTTAATTGTTTGACAAAATTTTCTAGTGTAACCAGCAAGGCCTAGAGATTTCTTTTTCAGGAGATCACAAATTATTAATTCAATTTCCTTAATAGTTATAGGGGCAATTAAAATTATTTATTTTATATTGAGTTGTGTTAGAGATTTTCAAGGATTTGGTCCTGTTAATCTAAGTCATCAAATTTATGCCTACAGTTTGTATCATTCTTTTAATAAAATATTTATGTTTGAAAGTTCTTTAGTTATATTCCTTATCTTATTCCTGATTTTATTAATTTGGGTTCTTTTAATTTCTTGGTAAATACTGATAGATTTTTTTATTGATATGTTCAAAGAACCAGATTATTGGTTCATTTATTTTCTTTTCTGTTTTTCTATTTTCAATTGTATGCCTTTCTGATTTTATTTCCTTCCTTCTTCTTACTTCAGATTTATTTCACTCTCCTTTTCATGGATTTTTGAAGTATGATATTAGATTATTGACTTGAGACTTGATCTCTTCTGATATGTTCACCCATTGCTAAAAATATTCCTTTCAGCACTTCTTTTTTATGTATCTCCCAAACTTTGATAGGTTATATTTTTACTTTCATTTACATCAATTGAAAATTGATTTCTTTTCCCGTGATATCTTCATCGAGTCTTGATTTCAGACTAATAATGGCCACATGGATGAGTTGGGCACATGAATGATAAAGGCATCAATTACCATTTTTATCCATTTATACTACTATTGTCTTAGTAAAGGAAACATATCTCCTTTTTAATATGGCAGACCCAGCATTGCTCATCATGATTTTATCTATTCTCCTTCATTTTAAGCCATCTTTCCATCTAAATTGTGCTATGTGACTATTTATAGCCAATGTAATATAAAGAGGAATTATGTATCTAGGCATTAAAAGATTTTGAAAAGCATCCTTGGCTCTATATTTCTCTGTTGTGATGTCTAAGATGTGTTACAGTTGGTGAAGTTCCAAGATGTTGGAACCTCAATTAGTTTGGCTTTCTGGTAGACTGTGTAGAACAGATCCTTTTGGCATTCTACTTTGAATGTATTCATTTAGTTCAGTTTCTTTTGTTTGTTTGTATGTCTTGTGTTGTTTTGTCTTCTTTAGTAGAATATATGCCCTATAAAACTCTTTCTATCATATTTAATTTTTATATTGCAGCAAATATTAAGCACCTCGTAATGAAGTTTTGTAGTATGTGAAAAATAAAATATTTGATTTGAATCTTATCATTCTTAAAATTTTTATGACATTAAAATTCAAATTATAGACCAATTTTCCCATATTAATACTACCAAACTCTTTGTTATGTAAACAAGGTAACATTCTAACATGCTAGATTTTAATATAAAGTATATTTTCCATATCCTATTTGTGAACTTTTTTTAATTCTTCATTAAGATAATTTTGTTTTAGAGACTGTCTCAAAAAAAAAAGATTATTTTGTTTTATAATTTTCTAAAAAATATAATATCTTAATATTCACTTGCAAAAATCATAAAGAATTATTTAACTTACCCACACATGTACCCAGCTCAATTAAATGGTAGGCAAGTGTCAGGTACATTTAGTAGCGGCATGGTTTTATTGCAGTATCAAGTATAATATTACATATCAAACCACAATGATGCATATTACATGTTCTTGAAATAAATTTATTTCATTGGTATTTGGAAACTATAATCTTAACTTAGTATACTAAAGAAATAACGATTTACAAAATGATAGGGTAGGACACTTAGAATGAGTTATACTGCACACTACATCACTTTGCTTCATTCTCTGGTACCCTGTATGCATTATTGAAACTTCCCATTTGATATCAGACACAGCAGCATAAGCTCTAGCTACAAGGGTGGCTACTGACCTTCTTTAGATGTAGATTGCTTCATGAAATAGGCACTTATCTAAACTGGACCGAGTATTGTCTTTCATCATATTTATACATTCTATAACTGCAATGTGAATGCTCCCCATTTTCCTTCTCTCTCTTTTGGATCTCAAAGTTGGAATAGCATAAATTTGGATTAGTCTGTGGCTCTGTCCTACCCCAGTGCTCAGCCGATAGACAAAAACCACGCAGGTTTGCAAAGAATCAGGTAAATTATAAAACTGAGAAATAAAATAAGAAAAGAGTCAGCTTCCCTTACTCCTCTTTTTAGTCCTGACCTGATGAACGTTTTACTGCTTAATCTTAACCTAGTTTTTATTTTTTTTATTTCAGCATATTACAGGGGTACAGATATTTAGATTATATAATTGCTTTTGCCCCACCTAAGTCAGAGCTTCAAGTGTGTCCATCCCCCAGATGGTGTGTACCATACCCATTAGGTGTGTATAGACCCATCCTCTTCTTCCCCCATCTGCCTGACACCTGATGAGTGTTACTAGTATATGTGCACTTAAGTGTTGATCAGTTAATACCAATTTGATGGTGAGCATATGTGGGACTTGTTTTTCCATTGCTGTGATACTTCACTTAGTAGAATGGGCTCCAGCTATATCCTTGATAATACAAGAGGTGCTAGATCACCATTGTGTTTTGTGGTTGAGTAGAACTCTGTGGTATACACATACCACATTTTATTAATCCACTTATGTACTGATGGGCACTTGGATTGAATTTCTGTCTATTGCAATTAGAATTCCTGAAAAAAGCAACTTCACAGCAGTGAATTAGAAAAAAATGAGAAAAACACCCCAAATTTCTAAGAATAAGTGGTTGAACTTATTTTTATTAACAATATAAAGCTCAGAATAAAATTGTAGGTCTATGGAAATGACATTGTATTTAAAGTTATGAATAGATATTTACAACACATATATATTCATATTTATAACCAGATTTAAGTGTATATGTGCATTTATAATCAGTTGTATGCTTGGCTTGTAATTGTACTATCCAATGATGGCTGACATTTAGTGTCATTGTAACTTATGTCGGTGTAATATCTCACCGTGCTTTCCAGAGTTAAAAACTTCAAAGCTCAGTTTACTTCTGGGCTTTTGAAAGATACTGTAATGTCGAGGGAAGTGGCATGTAATTTCAACAGTCTTGGCCCTTCCTTATGCTTCCTTATAATGGAGACTGGGAGCATAAAAGAATGGCAGGACCAGTTTTGGTGGTCCCTGGATACTTAAGTGTGCCTTCACTGACTCATTAATTCATTCAAATGAATATGTATTGAGCACTGCATATGCATCAGATGCCCTTCTGGGATAAGGCAGCAAAAAAGACAGAAAATGTCCATGTTGACATCCCTCAGGAGATAGTTAGGAAATACACACACACATGCATAGACACACATAAAAATCAGGCAGCTCTATGCTCATTTATAAAGAATAACAATATAACAGAGAGTTATGGATGCAGATATCATTAATTTATATAGGATAATTAGAGAAATGCTTTTTGAGAGGTGGTTGTATAAATAGTAACTGAAATAAAAAGAGAGAGACTGGTAGGCAGGCATCTGGTGGGTTGGGGCAACACTCTTGGCAGAGGAAAAATAAGTACAAATGCCTTAAGGCAGGACCAAACTTGGAGAGTTCAAAGAACAAAGAGTGTGGCTGTATTTCAATAAAAAAAGGAAAGAATGGCCAAGAGATCGAAGAGGTTGCAGGGAATCTGATCTTGTAGGACCTTGTAAGCCATGCTAGGAAATTACATTCATTTATGTTTATTCCTTTTTAGATAAAGGAAATTATGCTTCTTAAAAATTCAGAAGAGGGAAGGCTTTAGGGGGACAATTTGTTTTTTAAATACATTATACGTATCTGAAAAAATATATACAATACCAAATTGATTAAATTATCACACATAAAGAAATTCCTGTACTGTAATTGCCCTATTTCCAGTCAGTAAATACAAAATAATTAACATAACACAATTACTCAAGATTATCCCACGACTCTATCTTTAGACTGATTTTCATGAGTGCTATTTATTGTAAAGCATTGGCCTTTTCATGTCTTCAAAAGATCTACTAAAATTCTTTTTCCAGAATAAATTTATTTCTTCAGAATTATAGTAATAAACAAATCCAAGATAAAAAAACAAATTTATAATTGTAAATTTAAGTTTTTTTCTTTTTAATGTTCCCCTCAAATCACAGTGTCTATGCGTATGTATATGGATTATATTAGTTATAATCATAAAATAAATCCAATTTTCATCATTTTTTCACTTAACATTATATAAGTATCCCTCATTTTCATTATCATGCTGATTACATCTATTCTACACTGAAACCCACAAATACATTAAAGAGCAGCTGTCTATTATCAACTCAGTATGTAACTTATGTTTCCATAATCAACACAAGACATCTTATAGTAATTTACCCTTTATGTTTATAATGCAGGA
This sequence comes from Avahi laniger, assembly GCA_963575035.1. NCBI lineage: Eukaryota > Metazoa > Chordata > Mammalia > Primates > Indriidae > Avahi > Avahi laniger. The sequence continues at coordinate 57,659 of CAUYSK010115572.1, forward strand.
AAAATGATTCATAATTCAATTTATCTTTGTTAAATACAATCCATTTTTTCTGGTAGTCTTGCTTCAAAATACCTTATTATAGATTTTACCTTGGAACTAGTTGACATTTTCTAAGATTTTGCTGTGATTGTTCATGTAATAAATTTGACATAAACAAAAATATATATTTTCTTTCAGCACCAGTTTAAAATTTCAAAATTCAAATGTGCTATTATACACAACTTCATTGGAAGAAAAATTTTAATCTTGTCTACAGGCAGTAGCAATACATATTCAAAATGTTTCAAATGTTATACCATATTTTTACGTTTCCTAGTTGCGTTATGATTGCAGAATAAATATACTTTCATTTCAGTTTGTTATTTTAGAGCTATGTCTTCTGGGTAAGAAAGAAAGTAATAATATCTTGTCACAAGAAAGCTATAATTATGAGTATTTATATTTAACCTTTGTAAATACTACTCATTAGCATCTAGCTGCACACACATGGTTTACATTTTGATATACAACTTTTGTATAATGCCTATAATGACTATGGTAATCTTTGATTTGAGTCTGTGTTTCTTTAAAAGTACTACATCAATGTCAGAGTGCAAACTTCTAAGAACAAGACTTTGGGTGGCATCTATATTTTTTTCTACTATTATAAGAAATTTAATCATGCAAATACCACTTTTGAAAAAAATCTGCTCTTTTCTTATAAAATTGAAAGATGAGACTGAAAGAACTAATCCTCAAGAGCAAATACTGAACAGAAAAAACATAGAACAGAACTGACTCAAGGGAAATCAAACTGACAAAATAATCTAGGGTGGAAGGATGGGTTAGGGTGGGAGACCTAGCTACCCTGTCACATCAAATACTAACAATTAAAATTAAAATTCGTCTCATCAAGTAGTTTTACTGTCTTGCTATCAGAAGAAAGTAGAGCACATCATCAAGAAGAAATCTATATTCCTTTCTAAGCAGCTGTTTCGTCCCTTTCATCATCTGTCATCACCCTTATATAGATTATGTATTATGTATTATTAACAATAACATTGTATGGGTTTTTAAAAACTGAAAGAAATTTCACCCTGCTAACATGTTTCTCAATAGATCATAGGCAGGAATGTGTGTTTGATTTAGGCACTGAGAAATGCTTTTATTCCTTTACAATTTGTTTTTCAGATTTTGTTCTCACTTTCCACATGTATTTGATGGAATAAAAAATAAGTAGAAAATTCTGGAATTAAATAGAAGTGATCAGAAATTATTTTTTAGACAGTAAATGGAATATTGTGTTATACGTTAATGGCTGTGGATAAGACCATTTTATATTTGAGAAGGATAATAGATGATCTGTTGTTTTACTCTAAATTTAAAATCTGTCATATGATTTATTTCAAGTTACTTAAATTCCATTCACATTTTTAAAAATAGTAATATGAGGGAAAATAGAGCATTTTCACATTTTAGTTCATCCTCCTACTGAATATCATAACAAAATATTTATATTAACTATAAATATGTATTCTATATATTTGCATGTGTGTCTGCTTGGTGTTTATATCATAATCAATGATTACTTCATTATTTATAATGACATCCCTGTTTTCTGATGAATATAGCGTAATTTTAATTTGCATTAACCCAATTGATTGTTATTTCATCATTTTATGTGATTTAAAGTGAGTTTACATGAATATGACTGAACCACAATTCCACTAGGATGTTCTAGAAAGATCTTGTTGAAGTGGCCAACAATAACAGGCATTACATCATGCCAGCAAATGTTGTTAGGAAATAATGGATTTTCCATCTTGTTTGGGACTAATCAGCTCCCTGTCAAGAGCAGATCTTACTTTCATTATTTCATTGTACACTGAAACTGCTAACCTAATATGCAATACTCAGTGTTTAAGTTTCTCTGGTATGCACTTACCCAAAAGGATTACATGACTTTGTATTTTCTTCGTTAATCGTGAATCTGCTTCATTTTAATTTGTTCATTCTTATTTCTTTGTTTCGTTTGCAGCTTTTATAACACAATTAGTGAGAAAAAATTCACCGTAAATACAGCACTAACATTCATCCATTAAGGTTAGCTTCTTCCTAATGAAAACTCTCAGTTTATTTTTCAAGAAAGACTTAAGTTAAAGAAGTCAAATTGTGTATCCCTATTTAAAAATATTTGAATCATTCAATCCCCACTAAGCACTTGCCCTTAAGAATGATAAGAATATAAATAGGTGAAAATGTGTTTTATTATGATTAATAATTAAGGACAAAAATGATGCTACAGATTTAAAGAGTGAGTAAAATTTTTTAAGATTAATTTTTAAGTAGGAGATCTCTGTTCCAAGTTATTTACTGAAATAAATTTTGAATAAACTATTTTGTTAATGTGTAGGTAATACTTCTCATATAGTGTTATATTGCCCATATCTCCCATTTGGTGGCAGGAACAAAGTTAAAACAAAAACAAAACAAAAACAAATATATGAAAAAATTCAGGAAAAGTGTCTTGAAAATAACTGAGGCTGTGATTATTGACACAAAAAACTGACTCTTCTTATCAAGAGACTTTGAAAACCCAAAACCAAACCAGAATAAAACAAAACAAAACAATAAACACCAAAACAAAACAAAACCAGAAATAATCCTTCACCTTCCCCTCAGAATAAAACCAAGTAAAATGACAGTACTAAACAAACCTATGACTATTTGAGTCTAAAATTTATT
>CAUYSK010115574.1:0-13006 GCA_963575035.1 Avahi laniger
TAGCACTCTGGGAGGCCAAGGTGGGTGGATCGTTTGAGCTCAGGAGTTCAAGACCAGCCTGAGCAAGAGTGAGACCCCATCTCTACTAAAAATAGAAATAAACTATCTGGACAATTAAAAATATATAGAAAAAATTAGCCGAGCATGGTGGCATATGTCTGTAGTCCCAGCTACTCGGGAGGCTGAGGCAGAAGGATCGCTTGAGCCCAGGAGTGTGAGGTTGCTGTGAGCTAGGATGACGCCACAGCACTCTAGCTGGGGCAACAGAGTGAGACTCTGTCTCAAAAAAAAAAAAAAAAAGATTCTATGAACCAGAAATTAGTCACATGACTGCAGTAAGCTGCAGGGATGTTAGTCTCCAGCTGGGTAGCTGCTCAGCTAAATCTTGGGGAGTTTACATCACTAAGAGAAAGAAGGCGATAGTGGATAACAAAGGCTAGTTAACAGTCTCTACCTAGGAAACCTGGCCCAATTCTACACCTGGATCCAGGAAGGAAAGGTGCTGTCAGTGAACATTGACCATTAGGGTCAGAGTGTCGATCCTGTAGTGTTGGGTTGAGGTACTGTCTTTTATTTTGGGATTTCTACTTCAAGAGATTTAGATGAGCTGGAGTGGACTTGGAGGGCACTTCAACCAGGATAGTGAGGGAATGGATGAAAATCCAAAGCATATGGGAAATGCTTGGAGGAATTAAGATTATTTAACCAGGAAAAGAGAAGATTTAGGGATAAGAAGATACCTGTCTTTGAGTACATAAGGATTCCCAGGTTGAAGAAGGACCAGGATTATTCTGTGTGGCTTCAGTAGACCAGGACAGGGGCTTGTGCTTTGGTCTCCCAGGTGCCCTTCCACCCTCGCTCCTGCACCACCCGATAGCACAGCCATTGTGAATTTCCTTTGCTCCTGTAATCAATCGCATTTTCTCTCACTTTGTCCAGATGCTGCCTATGTCTGGAGCACTCCCAGATTCTCTCTTCCCACCCAGGTCTTCATCTGGCTCTTTCCTGCTCGTCCTTCAGGTCTTCCCGTAGACATTCTAACCTTTGGGAAACTTTGCCTAACACCCAAGTCGTGACCAGTGCTGTCTTCCGCATTCCCGAGGTACTCACATCTCCTCATCGTGATGCATCACTCTCTGTCATGATTACATGAGGGGGTGGGATTTACCCCATTTACCACTGACCCTCTCTCCCAAGGACAGACTCACAGATTTCCTTGCAACTCCATCATTTCTATGGTTGTCAAGAACCCCACCCTTTGTTTCAGGGACTAATGAATGTCCTGAGCTCCGGAAAAGGGAGAGAAAGGGAAGTTCGGTGATGGTAGTTTGGATGGGAGAATGATGTCCCCCCAAATTCATGTGCACCTGGAACCTTAGAATGTGATCTTATTTGGAAATATGGTCTTCCCAGATGTCATCAGTTAAGATGAGGTCATACTGGATAAACTGGGCCCTAAAACCGATGATTGATGTCTTTACAAACAAAGAAAAGGACACAGAGAGACACATACAGAGAAGAAGGTCTGTGAAGATGGAGACAGAGATTAGAATTATGTTTCCACAAGCCAAGGATGCCGGTGGCTTCCAGAAGCTGGAAGGACAAAGAAGTATTCATCTCTAGAGCTTTTAGAGGGAGCATGGCCCTGGTGACACCTTGACTTCAGACTTAGAGCTTCCAAAACTGTAACAGAATAAATTTCTGTTGTTTTGCCTTCTAGTGTATGCTAATTTGTTATGGTAGCCTTAGGAAACTAATGCAGATGGCTCGAGGCAAGTGGGCCTCCTTGCTATGGACAGCCTTCGGGTGACACGCATGTAGCCACCACTGGAGAGTCCTAACCATACAGCAATGGGAAGAACAGCTAACGGGGTCCTGCACGAGTGACAAACAGCGCTTGCTCGAATGGCAGCAGGTGATCTGCAGACGGCCACTTGGCTTCCTCCTGCTCCCCTGGTGCTTATAGTGGGTGATTCTGAGAAGTCTCTCAGAACCGATTCCACTTTTTCCAAGCTATGCCCTGAGTCCAGTCCCTCTGCTCACCAAGCTCCCACCTCCTCCCAGGTAGTGCCCCCCACTTCATCCTCACCCCGCCTACCAGCCCAGGTGAACGTCACTTACTTTCCCCGGTCTTTTTCTTTTCCATCAGCTGTCAAGGCCTAAACTCCACAATGATGGTTTTCAAAGTGTGGTCCCCGGACCGACAGCATCAGCAACATCTGGGAAGGCTTTAATAGTGCAACTAACTACTCAGGGCCTGTGCCAGACACACTAAAGCAGACACTGTGGATGGGTCCCTGCAATCTGCATTTTCATACAACCCTCAGGGGAGCCTAATGTGCACCAAAGTTTGAGGACCATTTGTCTACACCTTGCTGTCGTGAGGACCCTGCTTCTTGATTTTTCCTTCAGTTCTTTTGGCAAAATCCAGACATCACAAATCGAAAAGGATTTGGCTTTCAAAATCATTATTTCTGATGTAGGTTTCAGATGTGAGCTGGATATCACAAAAGTATGTTTTTGCCATTTTTGTGTATTTGCATTTCTGCTAGGAAAAAAATGTTAATTTTTATCAAGGATAAGTACAAACCTCCAGCTGACTTAGGGAAGGGTCCTGTTCAAGGCCACATGGAAAAGAAAAACACAAAAATTAGTTGAAATTAATTGATATTATAAAATAAATATAGTATCTCACTGCATTCACTTATTTATCTGTTATCTCCCTCTACACTAGAAGCTCTGTGAGGGCAGGAATCGTTTCAGTTAGATTCACCATTGCATTACTAGCACCAGATGCAGATCTGGTCACTTATTGAAGAAACGAAAGTATTAATAGATTATAAAGATTGTGAGATCACCATCACTGGAGGTGTTCAAGCACAAGCTAGAAGCTACTGGCAGGGATATTGTGGAAGGAGTTCACATATCAGATGGGTGGTCAGACTCCATCAATTTTCAAGGTCTCTCCCGCCCTGGAATGCTGTGATTCTTTGTGATAGGACCCTGCAGAGACAGGGTGAGGCTGTGCCGTACTTGGCACAGTGTCTAGCACATTCGTGTTGATAGATGCTTTCTAGCCTACTGGCTTCTTCAAGGAGGGTGAGGTAGGTGAGGTCAGGGTGACTCCATTGTAGGCCCCCAGGCATAACGCTTTCAATCCTAGTTCTAGGATGAGTGGTGAGAATTGTTTGAAAAACAATTGTTTGAAAAACATTGTAGCTTTCAGAGGTATCTTTTTTTCAGTTACCAACATTTGTAAATTTGAAGAATTACCCAGACTTCAAAATTAAACATCAGTTATCAGAAACAAGCTGAAAAAAAAAAAAACTGAGAGTCTCAGCGGAAAAAGAATGGTACTGCACACACACATGCAAAGGTGCCCCTGGCTAGCTCCATGCAGATCTGGGGTCATGGGCTCATAGAAGTATCATTGCTGGAGGGGGCCTCAGAGAGCTTTTGGTTCAAGGAAACTGAGGCCCACAAAGGTGGAAAACTTCTCGACCCCACACAGCTGCCCAAGTGGGCAATATACTGGCGGAATGAAAAAGGTTCAGGCCATTTCTTTATGTTAAAACCATAGCCTGGCAAGCAAGTGAGATTTGAGAGAATCTTATTCATCTTCATAAGCCTTTTGTAACAGGTGCTGTTGGTGCCTTGCTCACGTCCCCTGACGTTTACCTCACAAGCTGTGGTCGCTGGGGTTTATAAGCAGTAGGCAGGGAACTGCAACCTGTCAACCTGCTGTCTGTGGCCTGGGAGCTGTGAGTGTCACTCATGTTCTAACAGAGTAACGACAGCAAACATTTACTGGATGCTTACCACGCGCCAGGCACTGATCTAAGCGTCGTATGTGCCTTAATGCTTTCAATCCTCGCAATACCCTGTGTGATAGAGAGGATTATTGTTATTCCCATTTTATAGAGGAGAAAACTGAGGCACAGAAAACTTAACAAACTCATCCAAAGTCCTAAGCCATAAACAGGCAGAGCAGGATTGCAACTCACGCTGTCTGGTTTCAGGAAGACTTCCTGTAAACTCCTTCTTAACATATGTGATCATGTTTGGGCTCATGAGTCAGGACTATCACCTTTCTTGGGGCCCGGGGCTTGGCTTCTCTAGGTTTCTCCTTCATGGGGGCTGATCTTTCAGTGCACCACGGTTTGGGGCAGAGCCACAGTTTGTCTGTCCACACCGGTGAGAGGCTCCATCAGTTCCACCCAGTGCTCCCTGTTTTGCTGTGACTCTCTGAGGCGCGAGCACCTCTACCTGCTGCTAGTTAGTGTAGAATGGCTTCTGGCTTTACTGAACTGGAACCTCAGGTGGAGTCGTGACCAAGTCATTCTGTAGGGGCCCCGGCATAACCGAGGCTGCCTCGGAGTCCCTGGGGGACCCCTGGAGAGGTCTTTGTTCTCTTGCTCCTGCCCTCGTAAGCTGCAAGGGGTGAGTCAGCCTCAGGTCTTGGGCAGATTCTAATGGGACATGACTTACTGGCGCTGGGTCCCTGGAGTAGCAGCATCCAAGGCTTTCCCATCTATGGAGCACATGACCAGACAACCATACGTGTGGGGCTGTGCGAGCACCGATAACAGGGACGAGTGGGGACACAGCCAACAGCCCGGGTTGTGCCTCCGACATGAGTCACATGCATGCCGAGGCTTTCACCTTCTTACTTCCCTTTTGCCCAGGATCCTCTGAAGGCCCCAGTTCATGATGCAGTTTCAGCAGAATTAATTTGAACAGCTCAACATGAGACACTAGATCCCACTCGGTTTCAGACGTACTGGTCACTGATCGCAGCCCTCGGGTACACCTCTGGGAAAGTGACAGAGAAGATATTAGGCCGGGTCAGGGGAGACACTTCTTGCTGAGGGGCTGCTGTTGGTGCCACATGGGCTGTCGCTTGTGCACAACTCCAGGGGCACCATTCCCATTGACCGCAAAGTGGATGGCACCCCCTGGAGTTGTGCGGTGTGGTGACAGGGAGTTTGAAGGCCCTCTCCGGCCAGCGTCACAAAGCAGAAAGCTCGGAGTTATCTGGGAGCCCTCCTCTCTTGTGCTTCCTACCCAATTCATCTTCATTCATCCTTTTTGTTCCTAAATCCTCTTGGATCTGCCTGGTCTCATCCTTTCCTGAGCACTTCCCTGGCGGCCCTTCCACCCTCCCTCTCCTAGACCGCAGCAGCCTCCTGACGGGCCTCCCCACATCTCTCTTGAGCCTTCTTTCCGAAACACAAACCGGACAGCAACATCCTGCCCTCCTTCTGTCCCTGCCCCGCTCACCTGCGAACACCACTCTAATGATGCCTCTTTACTCTGAGGAGAGAGAAAGACCACAGGTTTGAACACGGCTTCATGCCCTGACGTCGGTCCCCTGCCCACCTACCCGGAATCCCCCGCTCTCTTTGCTCTCTCAGTCTCACTGCTCTGGCCTTTTTATTCAGGTGCTCGCAGGCTGCCGTTCCCTCTGCAGAGGACACTGACACTCTCCCTTCTCACCTCCACCCCACCTCATTGCATCATTAACTCTCACTCATTCTTGCTCTCAGCCTGTGCGTCACTTCCTCATGTGGCCTCCTTGACTCAAGTCACACTGTAACCTCACTTTATGAGACTGTCTGTTTAATGTCTGTCCCCCCCGTGTGACTCTAAGCTACACATGTTGCTCTACGCTGCACCCCCAGTGTCAGCACAGGGAACTCAGTAAGTACTTATTGTTGTTAAAGGGATTGCTCTGTCCTTGGGAAGGGGAGGAGGGACACCTTGCTGCCACCGGAGGACAGGCCAGCCCACAGCACCTGTGCTCCACACCAGTGCCAGCCCCTGCATACCTGTCCCTCCAAACCCAGCCTCAGGCCTCCCTCCTTTGCGGTCACTGCCAGCCTGGGTACATTTACAGATCTCTCTTGTTCCTTGTCCTCACTATTGTTATAGATTCTATATTTTTTATTTTGGTAAATATATATAACATAAAATTACCATTTTAACAATTTTTAAGTGTATAGTTCAGTGGCATTAAGTATAGTCGCATTGTTGTTTAGCCATTACTACCATCCATCTCCAGAATTTTTTATTGTCCCAAACTAAAACTCTGCGCCTGTTAAACAATTACCTCCAGTTCTTCCCTCCCCCACCCCCAATTAGCACTACTTTCTGTCTCTATGAATTTTAGTCTTTAGATACTTCATGTAAGTAGTATCTTAGAGTATCTTTTTGTGACTCTATTATTTCACTTAACATAGTGCCTTCTGGGTTCATCCATGCTGAAGCATATGTCAAAATTTCCTTTGAATAATATTCCATGTATGTATCTACCACATTTTGTTTATCCATTCATCCAGTGATGGGCATTTGGGTTGTTTCCACCTTTTGACTGTTTTGAATAATGCTGCTATGAACACTGGAGCACAAATATTTGTTCAACAGACAGTTTTTAATGACAGGCAATAATGGTGAGATCAAAGACTACTTTCCTCTTCTTCATATAATCAAGTCTTAAACCAAATATTACTTCCTCCCAGCAAGTATCTGCTAATCCTCTCATCTAGCTGGCCCCATGTTAGACATTCTGCTTCCTAAGAAGTTAAACAAGTACAGGGAAGTCCATGCACTAAATCCATGCTTGGATGAGGGAGCAGACTCTGTGGAGTCCTGAATGCTATGTTGTGTCTTCAAACATAATCAGGATTCAGAGAATGGAGAGATCACTGAGGACCTGAGTATCAAAGAAGGTGTATTAGGTTCCCATTGTAACAAATTACCACAAACTTAGTGACATAAAACAACACAAATTTATTCTTGTAGTTCTAGAGGCCAGAAATCTAAAATCAGTTTCACGGGGCTAACTAGCCCTGCTAAGGTGTCAGCAGGGCTGGTCCCTTCTGGAGGCTCTGACGGGAAACTCATTTCCTTGTCTTTTCCAACCTCTAGTGGCCTCCTCTATTTCTTGGTTTAAGGCCGCTTCCTCTGTCTTCCACGTGCATCAGTATAATTGCTGCTTTCATCATCACGGCGTCACCTTCTCCTCCGAATATGACGACTCCTGCCTGCCTCTTAAATACGAAATGTCTGATTTTGAATCAAAAGTTTAATTTATTAAATCTCAAACATGAATCAGTACAATTAATCAAAGTATGCACCTAAACTGGCGACACAGTTTGGCCATCTTAATGGTAGCTTGTTTATGCCAGCAGCGAAGAAGCCTGGAGAGCGAGCGGCGAGGAAATCGCAAAAGGCGTTTTTCCACGGCTTGTTGAGAATTGAATATTTTTCCTTGTGAGAAGTGGTCCAAATCCTGAAAGAAGTGGTAGTCAGTTGGTGCAAGGTCTGGTAAATATGGTGGATGACAGAGAGTTTCCAAGTCCAGCCTCTGTAGTTTGAGCAGCGTTGTTTGTGCGACATGTGGTTGAGCGTTGTCTTGCAACAGGATTGACCTGTCTCTATCGACCAATCTGGGCCGCTTAACCACAATCATCATTTCATCCAATTGGTTGCAGTAGACATCCACTGTAATGCATTGACCAGCTTTCATGAAGCTGTGGTGGATTATACCAGTGCTGGACCACCAAACAGACGCCATTAGAATTTTTTGGTTTTGGATTGTGTTTTGACAATTCATCTTTATCCAACCTTTTGCCAAATGCTTGCAATTGTCAAAAATAATCCATTGTTCATCACACGTAACAATGCAGTGTAGAAATAATTGGCCTTTATGTCATGACAGCAAAGAAAGGCAAGCTTTGAGACGCTTTCTCCTCTCAATGCTCATTTAATTCACGTGGAACCCATCTATCCAGCTTCTTTACCAAGCTGATTTGTTCCAAATGGCCCAATATTGTTGGAGTAGTAATGTCACACCTTGCTGCTAATTCACATGTAGGTTGAGATGGATTTGCTTCCACTACAGCTTTCAGCTCATCATTACCCACCTTGGTCTCAGGTCACCCATGTGGCTCATTTTCAAGATTAAAATCACCAGAATGGAAGTTCTTTTTTTCCCCAGCATATTAAGGGGGTACAAATGTTTAGGTTACAGACATTGCCTTGCCTTGCCCAAGTCAGAGCTTACTTAAACCATTGTCATACTTAGCCACATCCTTTCCAAACACCTCGTTGATATTTTGAGCTGTCTACACTGCAGTTGTTCTACTCATAATTGAAAATAACAAGAATTTTTGACTTATCCACGGTCTCACAAAAATTGCTCTAAAAAAATTTTGAAAGATAATCACAAGCTAAAATGTACATTTGGAAGATTGAGAATGTACCATCATAATAAAAATCAAACAAAAAGTGTCAAAGTGAAATGTCAGAGATATCCATTGTCTAACTTAGTACTTAAGGGAATCAGACATTTCATACTTAATAACCTAATATAAGGATTGTGATTACACCACGCCCACCTGGATAATCCAGGATAATCTCCCACCATAAAATCCTTAATTTAATGACATCTGCAAAATCCCTTTTGCCATATAAGGTAACACATTCCACAGGTGCCAGGGATTAGGATGTGTGTCGTGTATTCTGCCCCCAACTAGACAGTAGGCTTTGTGGGATCCTCTTTTTCTCACATGTGATTCAACAAACATGTGCACAAGGCCCACTGTGAGCCTGGCCCTGGACTCCCCTCACTGCATCTACTTGAATCCTGTATTCTGTAAGTGCCCAGTGTTTCTGGCCAGATCTCTGGAAACGTAGCAGCAATGGAGAGCGTTGGCATTGTGGGTCTGTAACAAATTCACTCCTCACCAACATTTATGGGGCCCCTGCAAGTGCCAGGCACTGTGTTAGGCTCTGTGGACACAGATAACTGAGATACAGCCCCTGTGCCCAGGGTGTCTTTTTCTTCTTTATTTCTCAAGCTTCTTAGTATAAACAGGATTACTTCTATAGTTGAAAAAAAATAAAAACAAAACATGGTATGTATCTTAGCAAAAAAGAAAAGGAGTTGATTCTGGCTCAAACTCTAGGTGACAGTGAATCTCAAGTGTGCACTGTCTGGTTCCAGTGGTGGGGAGGGATAAGGAAGGTAGAAGAGGCATCCTGGGGGCGGTTAGCAGAAATGTGGATGTTTTTCAGGAACAAGAAGAATCTCAGGAGAACGGAGAGCAACTTGAAGGTTACGGAGGGGTAGGTTTTGAGGGAAGTGGGCTTAGAGAAATTTTTAGTAGGCTCTGGAAGTTTGTCGCAAATGCTGCTGTAAAGATGAAGCTGTTCCTTAAACCTTTAGTTCTTTCATGTTCGCCCAAATGTTTTGCCCCAGCACCTTTCTCAGGGTTCCAGTCACCACATTAGGGTGCTTTCCTCTACCCTTTAAAGTGGTTTCAAGGAGAACTTGTCACCCATCAAGAACACACAAACAGCCCCAGAATAGGTCCTGTGTTAGCCTCAAAAGTAAAACATAAAGGAGAAAAAATGTGATTGGGTTTGCAGAAAGCCCAGAGGTATACATTTAAAGGTAGAGAATATGCTAAAGCAATGGGCTTTATAGACACACCAGTTGGGTTCATGTCCCAGTTTGAGGATTTACCAGCTATGTGGCCTGGGAAAATTGTTTAATTTCTCAGTGATTCTGTGATCTCATCAATAAATTGGGTACAAAAATAGTACCTATGGCATCAGGCTGTTTTTGAGGATTAACGTATTTGACATACTACCCAGCACATAGTAAATTCTCGATAAATGTTAGCTGCCATTCAGTGTGCATAAAGATGCTATCTAAGGTTGTAGAGGCACATCTTTTAGTCTTTAAAGCAAGGTAAGAGAAAATGATGACGGAAGTTATTCCTTTCTTAGAAACTTGAAAAAAATCACTCAAAGCCAAAACAAATCAAATGACTTACAGAAAATGGTTCAAAACAAATCAAATGATTTACAGAAAACGATGCTTACTGAGTCATTGGCAAGCTTCCTGCTTCCTTGCATTTTCTTCAGTGATTTATTTGAATCCCGGATTACGTGTTTCAGATTGACCTCAGTCTCTTTATGAGAAGGTATTTCAGAATCCAAATCTATTGCCAAACTTATGTGTAAAAGGAGGGAAAAATTTTGAAACCATCAAGGAAGAATATTAATCATAACCACCATAATACAATTAACATTTGTATTGCCCCTTACATTTGACAAAGAGCTTTTTCACCTGTTTTATCTCACATGATTCTCAAAAAAATCCTTTGCGATATCTAGGGCAGGTGTTATTGCTAATCCCATTTTACTGATGAAAATACTGAGGTTGAAAGAGGTTAAATCACTTATCTAAGATGATACAGAAAATAAGCCACAGGCTTGTGACTCCACATCCTCTGCCTTTAGAAAAAGTCAGCACCCCAGGCTATCGGCATCCTTTTGAAGTGATTTTAAAAATAAACACACCCAGTTTTATATAGCCAAGTGATTGCTGTCTTTCAGCAGAGGATACAGCATAAGCAAACGTAAGGAGTTGGGGAATTACCAGGCACAGTTTAGGGAACAAAAAGTAGTGTAGCTTTTCTAAATATGAGTGTCGTGTGTGGGAGTCACATGGGGTTGAAATGGCGTATTGGGGTAAGCACCATCTTCAAAGAAAAATAAAGAAAAGTGAGCAAATGATGAGATATGAGGGATCAGGAAAAGACCGAATCAGACCTAATATCAACAATTTTGATCCTGGGTGACTGGAAGAATGAGGATGGCATTAACAATATAAGAAGATCAGGAAGAGAGACCGTTTTATAGTCATTTATCTCTGAACATGTTCAGCTAGATGTACTGTTTAGTAGAGAAAAATGCTTATTTTCATGATTTATTCATTCATTCATTCATTCATTCAAGCAACAACTTCTCCTGAGCCCTTATGATATGCTAAAAGCTGAGGATTTAAGAGCAATCAAACACAGCCGTGGTGCCTGCCCTTAAGGAGCTTATATTACTAGTTGAGTGGGGGAGACAGATCCTGATCAAACAATCACGCAGTGCTGAGATTGCCACGGTGGTAATGGCCACTAAGGATATACTCACGCGCTTCGAAGAGGTCTGACCTAGTTACAAAGGTCAGGAAACATCTACTGAGGAAGTGACACCCGTGCTGAGGTCTGAAGGGTAAGTAGGATGTCACTAGGCTAAGAGGACATGGAGCATTGCATTCGCAGGACGGAATGTTAACACAGCAATAGAAACGAATGTGTCCCCACCACCCACAAATACATGGATGAATATGGGCCACATAATATTGGGTGAAAAAAAACAAGTTCTAGAGACTATACCCAGCATGATACTCTTTTTATGAAGTTTAAAAACATGAGGAATGAAACAATATATTGCTTAAATATACACATATATGTGATAAAACCAAACAAAAAAGGTAATAAACACAAAATGTAGGGATGATAGTAACTTTCAGAGGAGGAGTGATGAGGAAGGGCTGGGAGGTTCACAAAGGGACAGGCAAATTATGGGTAATGTTCTAGGTGCTGGGGCAGATTGGGAGTTCTCAAAAGTTCATTGCATTATTTTAAATATATAAATGAAGAGGACCATGCATTGGCCAATTTAATGGCATGACATAAAGCAAGGATTATAATTAATCCAACTCTGGGCACCTGAGCTTTAAAAAAAAAGGGATCATGCTGATTATTACGGACTTAAAGAATACCAGGATCGCTGGAGTACAAAGGCAGAGGGGGGAAGATAGGAAATGAGGCTGCAGAGGTGGCTGGGGTCTAGCCCATGCAGTGCTTTGCAGGCATTTTCAAACAATTTTCCCTTTATTCCAAGGGCTGTGGGAACCATTGAAGAATTTTTAAGGAAGAGACAGACTTCAAAATTCACAGTTTGAAAAAAAAAATTCTGGCTTCAATGTAATGACCAGGTTGAAGAGAGTCCAGAACAAATGCAGATGAACCATTTAGGAAGCTTTCTCTAGACATAAGATGATTGGTGCTTACAACAGGGTGGAAGTTGCAGTGGTGTGATGATGGTGATGGTAATATTAGTGGTTATGATGGTGCTGGTGATGGTGGTGATGGTTCTGGTGTTGACAGAAACAGTAGTATTGGTGGTGGTGGTGGTGGTTTAGTGTTGATAGAGATAGTGGTGGTGGTGGTGGCGGTGATGGTTCTGGTGTTGATAGAAACAGTAGTAATGGTGGTGGTGGTGGTGATGGTTCTGGTGTTGATAGAGATAGTGTGGTGGTGGTTCTGGTGTTGATAGAGATAGCAGTGGTGGTGCTGGTGGAGGTAGCAATGATGGTGATGGTGCAGGTGGTAATGGGAATATTGTTAGTGCTGGTGATGATGGTGGTTTTTGTGTTAGAAATAGATATAAATGGAGAGATCTGAGAATATTTAAGAAGTAAAAGCTTCCTAGATTTCAGGAATAGATGTGATCTATGTATCGACAGAGAGGATCACATCAAGGATAAATTCCTCAGTTTCTGGCTTGTCAATAAAGTGAGGATGGGTCTGGGGTGTGGGGTGGAAATTAAGAGCTCACTTTGGGGCATGTTGAATTTGAGATGGCTTTTCAGGTTCCAACTCTTTCTCAACATTTTCCCAGAGATGATAGTTTCACTTTCCTCTGCATTCTTTTTTGCCTAAAACAGAGCTTGCAAACTCGGATTCTTTTCAAGGCCAGTCAGGAAAGTGAAGTGAGTAAAACAGGCTGGGTCATGAAGTCATTCAGAGTGGCAGGGACTTTCGTGACCTGTAGAGAACATGACACATCAAAGGGGGGTGGCTGGGACTCAGATTAGCCCATTGAAAGGTCAAATGTTGCCAGCTCTTGATTTTTCAAGAGTAGCTAAAAATCAGGATTTTTATTTTTCTTAGATAGCAACTAATTCAACACATTCTCTCTCTCTCTCTCACACACACACACACACACACACACACACACACACTCCTGTTGACTTACTGTAAGGGCCAATCCTATGAATCAAACAAAACAAATCTATGACCCATGGGTAGCCAGATTAGAATTTTGGTTCTAAATCATTCATTAATATTAGTTTTTTCATCATATTATTGATCAA
>CAUYSK010115575.1:0-25479 GCA_963575035.1 Avahi laniger
GAAATTAATCGGATCACTAAAAATACATAGAAAAAATTAGCCGGGCATGGTGGCGCATGCCTGTAGTCCCAGCTACTCGGGAGGCTGAGGCAGAAGGATTGCTTTAGCCCAGGAGTTTGAGGTTGCTGTGAGCTAGGCTGACGCCACGGCACTCTAGCCTGGGCAAAATTGTTATACTCTGTCTCAAAAAAAAAAAAAAAAAAAAAAAAATCTACATTAATAAAGTTTCATGGGAAACACTAATACTTAAAAAAAGCAAATTCCAACATCCACAAATTAACAATTCTTGAAACCAAAATATTTATTATAAAATCTGTAATGTTCAGGTTTCATTGTTTTTTTAATATCAGTAATTCTTAATGCAACTTGAAACATTTGTAATCTTGTAAGATTCAAAGAATTATTTTATAACTTGGCTTAATTTGTGAGAAAACAGCTTATATGAATGCCAGTTGTACTTCTTTGGAAAGACAAATGTAAACCTATTTAGTGATCTGATTTTCTCTTTCATCTTGTCTCCAGTTTCTGTGTAGATTTATAATGTTCATTGTTTCCAATTTTAACAAATCACCTAATGGCAGAAAGGAAAATATGTTAACCTTGGAATTATTTGCAGTTGGAGAAATCCCTTTTGTCTGGCCCATACAGGGCCTGCAATCTGTTTTAAACACAGATTGTCTGTCTTTCGTCTGACAGCCACCAAGCTGCACAAATTACTTTCTGCCTGTTCACCTGTTTGCAGCTGCATCTGTAAGCTAAAGATTCTGTAGTTTGACTTCAGCAACCACTTCAGGATTGATGACATGTGCTGCTGATAAAGTGAGCAATTTGAAGAAATTACTGGCTATAGTTATTGAAAGACATCTGGGCATGAGCTGAGAACTAGAAGCCTTCAATCATGTGCTTGCAACCTGCAGTGGCGGCAGTAGTGTTTGAAGTGATACCCTACTAAAGGCAGTTGGCCCTGGCACAAAATAACCAAGCAACGTTTAGAACATAATCTCCCAAATAAGTAATAAAAGGTTCTTTTAGCTGTAAAAATCTGAGGTTTGGTCCTTTCTTTTAAATATTCTTTGAGGAAAAAAAAATGTAAGGCATCAATTAAGCTTTCCTGTTTCCGTCCTTTTCTGAGTTAACTTTACATATATCTTCTATTTCCTATGTAATAAACTATCTCAAACTGTTACTACTACTACTGCTATTTTTTAAAAAGAACAGTCAACATTTATTGAACACCTGCTACATGCTTCCTTGACCATAAGAGCTTTATTGTTCATTATCTTATTAATACTCACATCAATATTAAATCAGAATTACTATTCCCTTTCTTTGGTGGAAAAAGTAAACCAAACTAAAGCTCCAGGAAACTAATAACACACAACTTGTCTGTCTCCTGATCAAGAGTTCATTCAACTACACCATACTGCTTTTCTGCTCTTTTTTGGAATTTTCTGGTTTCTTGATGTACTTTTGTTGCATGATTAATTGTACATTTTGTTCAGAAACATCTTATCCCTCAGGTCAGCCATTAGATATGATTTCTATTCTATCTTTCTGTCTTATTATGTAAAACTTATTCCAAACCAAATTGTCTTCATAAATTGAAATGCCTGATTCAGTCAAAATCCATACTTTTATGTCTAAGGTACAATGCAAAAAGTTCAGGCCTTTCCCACATTTGCTAAAATCCAATGATAAAAAAAAAGTTCAAGGAAAATTATGTCAGAAATCATAGCAAATATGCATCCCTTTTATAACCAAAAAATGACCCATGTCTACTATCGAAGAAAAAGAAATCATGCCTGCTAAAATGCTATTTAAATTTTTTAAAGGTATTATAAAAATATTTGAAATTTTTATGTTATCAATAAAAATAATGAATAATTAGGAAGGTATACAAAATGTTAGTAAAATATAATCACACAAGGAACTACAATAAAGCAGTTCTATAAGTACAAAGTCCAAATACAATTATAACTTGCATCAATATCATAAGAATCAATTAATATATTTAGATTTACACAAGTAAAAGACAAATTGTGTTTCAAATGCAAAACTGGATAGATTATAGACCAACATACTTTTATACTATCATTAAATGTTTCTAATAAGAAAATACCATTTTGAATAAGCATGTGAACTCCTTCCCTCCACTTGCAAATATTTATAAATCTGTACATAGAAAATAAAATGAGATAAAAAACTATAAAGAAATTGTAGCTAAAGCCAAAAAAATACAACCATTCAGATAACCAGTTCTCATTGTGCAATGTCCAAAAATTCTTAATTTTCAACATGTTTCACACACGCAGTAAAAGTCAATACTTTTGAAAATGGTTCAATTGAAACATACTAATATTAGAAAACAACTATATATTGAAAACATGATTAGCTGATAAGCTATGATAGTTCTTAGAGAAAATGAATATATCAAACAATAACCAAAAAAGAGTTCCAACTCTAAAACTAAGTCTGCAGTTAAGTAACAGATATGAGGTATCTAATTTGCAAATATAAATTTGAAGATCAAATTTCTAACTATCATGTCATTATTCTAATTTAGGGCAGACACAGTAAATAAAACATATTCATTTAGTTAGAGGGGAGATGTTAAAACAAACTATTTGCTTCTTTCAAGGTCCTTTTGAATAATTGGTTTTTCTACTATTTTTACGTTCGTTTTAAAATTTCCATAGACTTGGGAAATATTATCCCTGGTATTTCTTTCAGAACAAATTTAAATAGATTAGTAAAAATGCTCAAAATGTACTATCATTTCAACTTGTTGAAATCAAATGTACTTGAAAAATAGAAAAGCCAAAGCCTTCAAGTTAAGAAGCTATATAAATTTGTCTTTCACATTTCAGTATTCATAAATTGGATTCAGCACAGACCTGACTGTCAACTCTGGCCACAAAAGAGGATCTATATCATTAACGACTATAATAAATCAAAACTTTATCTAATGATATAGCAATAACAACATTCTTACATACAAGGATAATGGTTAAGAAATACCATCTTTGTCACTATCCTATTTCCTAATCATGTCTTGAGTTCATATTTTTAATAGCAGTTTTATGTTAAAAGACCTAAGTCATGAGAACATTCTTACATACCACTTCATAACTTTGACACAAAGTATGTATAAAAAGATTAGACTTTATTTGGTATAAAATCAGTTGGCAGTTTTACATCTGTGCATGCAACATAAATACACCAGCTGGCATCTGAAGCACACACACATGTGGACTTCAAAACAGAAACTTCCTTATTTGCAGCACTGCCAGGATAATTTTGTATCCTCTGCATACTACAGCTATTTGTCAGGCCCCTGCAGGTGTGCACTGCACATAAACACACAGCTGTAGTCCAGCTAGCCAAGTGTTCCATCAAACACATAAAGGGAGACCTCAGCAGTTGGATTAGTCATCCCTACAACAGGTCCAGGGAGAACAATATGGGTTAGTATTTTTGGAAAAAGCATGGATGGGAAATTTATGATTATGCAAGTCTTACCAAATAACTAGTGGATTGTGTCATTTTTAAAGCAGTGCCTACTTATTAAGTTTTTGTTAGAATGGCTGGAGAAAAGTAAAAATTATTTTTTAGTTTTAAATATAAATAATAATATGGTTTACATATAAATTAGTTTATTAAAAGAAAAACGTGAAAAGAGTTTTCAAATCCTTTTTAGTTTTTGGAAGTTGCTGTAATTGCATGGCTTTGGCTATAATATTTATGAATCATAATTAGTATGTATATCTTAAAACATTTACCAGTTCTATAATATACTTTATTATATTTATAATTCTACTTTTCTATTCACATGTACTTTAGATGTGCTTGTCCATATAAGCTAATTAAGCCCCAAATTATGTATTAGATAACATTTAACTACCTGAAGTTGCATGCTGTATTCAAATGTAAAAAAAAAAAATACTATTAAAATATTTAGTTCTCAAATATGACATAAAATAGCTAGGGAAATATATGAAAATATAAAACATGATCACTTTAAAATCATATGAAATCTCACAACCAAATTAAATGTGACCTTTTTAATAGTCTTTTAAATACCTAGTAAGTACTTCAGGAGGTTGATAATTATGACTACTTTAACCACATTTCCCCCAAAATGTTCAGAGTCCACCTGGCAGTTGACAAAACATGAAAGATAACTTAGAAAATGAGCTTGAATACATTATGCCTAATATACTAATCTTCAGTGAACTTGAGGTCAAACAGTACTCAAGAAACAGTGGTCTCTGACATCAGGAGATTCATGTTTTCTCATATCTGTAATGTATAAAGGTACTTATAAATTACATTAGTCTGATAGAAATCCCACCCTTCTACATGAAGCCTAACTTTATTAAATACAACTTTACTTTGAGCCATGAAAATATCACATAACATAAGAAAGGAGAAAGTAAATGAGGGGAAGAGTGAAAGGTTTATAATTAAATTTCTTTAAATTATCTCAAATCTTATTTTCTTGTTTTGTGTAATTATAAATAGGCAATACTTGAATTCAGCCTGCAGCTCCATATTACTGATGGATGGGTCCCTAAGGTATGATTCCTGGTTCTTTAAAGCTTCCTGGTAGCCTTAAAGGCTTCAGGTTGAATCTGGCTGAGTTTTGATTCTTAACTTCAGAACCTCTCTTTATATGCATTTCTGTCTCAAATATTTCATCAATATCCTTTGGCCCAAAATACTGTCATCTAAAAAGGAGTCAAATGGCAAAGATGAGAAGAATACCTTGGTTCTTAATTTCCATGATAAAACATTTAAAACAAATTTTAATTAACGGTATCTCTTCCAGTTATTTGTGGCTATAGAACTACTCTAAAACTCAGTAGCTAAAAACAAGAATTTGTTTTTATCTCTTACAGTTCTGTGGATTTTCTGCACTTATCTGAATGGTTCTTGTTTTGATCTAGCTCACGTAGCTGCAGTCGGATGGTGGCTGGGGATGGAATCATCTGAAGTCTCAACAGAGCTGGAGATCCAAGATAGTTTTGTCATTCACTTGTCTGATACCTCAGCTGGTATGACTGGAACAGCTGGGGGCCAGAGAGGCATTTATCTCTCTCCTTCCTTACATTAGCCTCTCTATGTGGCTAGCTTACACTTCCTCACAACCTGGCAGTCTCAGGTACACTGGACTTCATACATGGTGGCTGGCTTCTCCCAGAACTCATATTCTAAGTGACCCAGGCAGAAATTGAGAGGCTTCTTAATAACCTATCCTCAGAAGTCAAAGAGTTATCACTTTACCGCAATCTGTTGGTTAAGAGCAAGTCACAGTGCCAGCCTAAATTCAAAGGTAAGGGCCCACAGAAGGGCAAAAATACTAGGAAGCCCTATTCATGGCCATCTTTTGAGGCTGACTACTTCAATATAGTAATTACATCATTTTTTGAAAATCCCACTATTTTCTATTGTTTGCTAACAATCTATTAATGACTCAGTATTTTTTTATAATTATTTTGTTATTTACTAATGATATCAGTTTACATGAATTTGATTATAAACTATGATGATTAAGGAACAGCAAAGTATTTCATTTTTTTCAAGCTGGTTTCCCAGACTCCTTAGAAATTAAATCTATACCAAAAACTAATTAAATTTGTATTTCTAAACATCCCAATATTGAAGGTTTTCCTCAAACATCAAAAGAATCAATTTTTATTTGGGAAATTTAAAATATTTACTCCCAAATATTGAAAAGTTTTTCCTTTACCTAAATGAATCATAGCTCAGTTAAAGTACCATACTTAGTAAATAATAAATAAGACTTTTAAAAGATCTCTTTAAAGGAAATGGGTTGGGATTACGAGGAACAAGGTTAGTTATAATAGACAGAAATAGCCAGCTACTAACAAACAAAACACACAAACATACATACGCACCCCAAAATGGGCATAATAATCTTGTTTATGGAGGTTAAGAGTAATTCTCATAATGTTAAGAGCTAAATTAAAGGCTACATTTCCCCATAAAATTAGAAAGAATTTTCAGGAGGTAGTAGAATAAAATAAGAAACAGAACAGGGGGATAAAAAAGGAATTTTTAAAGTTTTTATTTATTTCATAGGGGAATGTCTCCTCTACCCCGCATTTGAAAAACACAAAATATAAAAGGAAAACTCTCCCATAATTACATGGTTTGTCAAAAGTTTATATAGAAGTGGGCCTCACATACTCCATTATCCATTTCACCCATGCCCTGTTTTCCCAAGAGGTAGTAACTCATACTTGTTTTACATGCACCCTTCTCAATTTGTCCAACAAAAATTACATCTCAACCTACTAACCCACCTACCTAAAAATCCAGCTATCAATAACATACACACATACATAAATACAGGCATCCTTCTCTTAATAAAGAAAGGTAGAGTAGTGCTATAAGTATTGGTCTACAACTCAGAACTCCTGGGCTTGAGCGATCCTTCCATCTAAGCCTCCTGAGTAGCAAAGACCACAGACACCCACCACTATGCCCAACTAATATTTTCTATCTTTTAGTAGAAATGGGGTCTATGTTGCCCCAACTGGTTTCAAACTCCTAGTCTCAAGCGATCCTCCCATCTCTGCCTCCCAAGTAGCTGGGACTACAGGTGGATGCCACCATGCCGTGTTAATTTTTTTTTTTTTTTTGTAGAGATACAGTCTTACTATGTTGCTCAGGCTGGTCTTGGAGTTCTGGCCTCAAGCAATCCTTTTGACTAAGCCTTCAAAAGTGCTAGGATTACAGGTGTGAGCCACTGAGCCCAGCCTGCAACTTATTTTTTAGTTAGAACCTATCAATCTATACTATTTTAATAGTTCACTAATAGTAATGATTTAGGTCATTAAATATGAAATGTCCGATTTTGAATCAAAAATCTAGTGTATTATATCTCAAACAAGAAGCAGTACAATTAATCAAAGTATGTGCCTACACTGCCGACACAGTTTTGGCATTTTAAGGGTAGCTTACTTATGCCAGCAGTGAAGAAACTTGGCGAGTGAATGGCGATGAAATCATGAAAAGCATTTTCCACGGCTTGTTGAGAATTGAATATTTTTCCTTGCAAGAAGTGGTCCAAAGCCTGGAAGAAGTGGTAGTCAGTTGGTGTGAGGTGTCGTGAATACGGTGGATGACAGTGCTTCCAAGTCTAGTCTCTGTAGTTTGAGCAGCATTGTTGGTGCAACATCTGGTTGAGTGTTGTCTTGCAGGAGGATTGGCCTATCTCTATTGACCAATCTTAGTTGCTTAATCACAACCATCCTCATCATTTCGTCCAACTGGTGGGAGCAGACATCCACTGTAATCAACTGACCTGGTTTCATGAAGCTGTAGTGAATAATACCAGCAGTGGACCACCAAACACACACTATTAGCTTTTTTTGATAAATATTCAGTTTTGAAATGTGTTTCGGCACTTTATCTAACCGTTGTGCCCAATGCTTGTGATCGTCACAAAAAATCCATTTTTCATCACATGTAACGATACAGTGTAGAAATGGTTCACCTTTATGTCATGAAAGCAAGGAAAGGCAAGCTTCAAGACGATTTCTCTTCTCACACTTGTTTAATTCACGCGGTACCGATCTATCCAGCTTCTTTACCTTACCCATTCGTTTCAAATGGCTCCTTGCTGTTAATTCACATGTAGGCTGAGATAGATTCACTTCCACTACAGCTTTCAGCTCATCATTATCCACCTTGGTCTCAGGTCACCCACCGTGGCTCATTTTCAAGATTAAAATCACCAAAATGGAACTTTTTGGTGACAGAAATCAAAACAAGAACTGCCTGTGGGGATGATGACCAGGACTGACTGCAAGTCAGTACAAAGAAACTTTCTGATATTGAATCAGAAAAATTTTCAATAATTTGAAAATTATTTCTGGTTCTAAGACATAGAACAAAACCACATTACAACAGGCCACCTAATATCTTTGCTTCTTTTTCAATTCAAAATAATAACTAACTCTCTCAAAATAATGAGTTATTATTATCTGCATTTGGAAATATTAGAGGAAACTGAAGTTTGGAGAGGTCAAGTAACTTAAACAAAAATCCCATAAATAATCAGGTAGAAGCCACATCCAGAACTTAAGCTTTCACAGTCCTAATTCAGAGCTATTTTTCCTTTCTCTTTTAATATTGTACTTCCTAGATTATATTACGAATTTTATTAGAAGTTTTCAGCTGTTCTCTGTAAGCAAAAGAAGTAGAAACAACAAAGACAAATCTATATTTAAAACATAAGGGCCTTAAAAGAATATTTATAAATTAGGAATTTGAAATTAATCTGCAAAATCTTCCTTGTGAGGTAAAAATAAACGTTAGGGGCTTATAACACAATGATATAATGAATTATAAAGAAGCAGATAATGAAAAACAATTGGAAAGTTAAGCTCCAATTTGATATGACACTGAATACGTTTTACGCTTTTTATTTCATTCTATGTGTTTTCTAGTAATTCCCATATTCTGCAATCTACTTTTATTATAAAAAGGTATATAAAATGTTATATATTTCATGAAGGAAATTCACTAAGCTGAAATACACATTCTTTCTGACCCACAATTCCACATTTTTAATCAAATTTATAGAAAGAAAATAAACACATAGATGATTTATATGCAAAGTTAACTGTTGGCACCATTATGAGTGGTGGCAAAAAGCGGGGGAACATCTTACATGTTCATCGACAGGGGAATTACTAAACAAATAATGGTACTATTAATATAATATTGTGGAATAGTACACATCTATTGAAAAGAATAAGTTATATTTGTACTATTATAACAATAATCAAAACATGCTACTATATGAAATAAGCAAGTTCCAAAATATGCATATGATTTCACTGAAATATACATACTCAACACAAACCCACGCATGTTTATGTTTGTATAAGCATAGAGAAAGTGAGGTGGAGAAGGCAGAGATACAGAACTTAAGAAAATTAACAAGAAAAAAATCAACCCAATTAAAAAGTGGGCAAAGGACATGAACAGAAACTTTTCAAAAGAAGACAGAAAAATGGTCAGCAAACATATAAAAAAGTGCTCAACATCTCTAATCATCAGGGAAATGCAATCAAAACCACAATGAAGATATCACCTAACTCCAGTGAGAATGCGTTTTAGCCTTTTATCAAAAAGTCCCAAAACAACAAATGCTGGCATGGATGCAGAGAGATAGGAACACTGATACACTGCCGGTGGGACTGCAAATTAGTACAACCTCTGTGGAAAGTAATTTGGAGATATCTCAAAGAACTAAAAACAGAAATACCATTTGATCCAGCAATCCCACTACTAGGCATCTACCCAAAGGAAAAAAAGCCATTTTACAATAAAGACATCTGCACTTGAATATTTATGGCAGCACAATTCACAATTGTAAAGATGTAGAAACAACCCAAGTGCCCATCGATACATGAGTGGATTAATAAAATGTGGTATGTATAAACACACACACACACACACACACACACCATGGAATACTACTCAACCATTAAAAAACAACAGTGAACTGGCACCTCTTATATTACGCTGGGTGGAGCTAGATAGATCCCATCCTTCGAAGTGAAGTATCACAAAAATGGAAAAACAAGTACCATGTACTCACCGTCAAATTGGTACTAAATGATCAACACTTAGGTGCTCACATGGAAGTAATATTCACTGGGTGCTGGGTGGGTGGGAGGGGGGTTGTGGGGCTGGGTAAACTCACATCTAATGAGTGTGGAGCACACTGTATGGGGGATGGGCACACTTGTAGCTCTGGCTCGGGAGAGGCAAAGGCATTATATGTAACCAAAATGTACCCCCATAATATACTGAAATTTAAAAATAAATAGACTTTTAAAAATATTTATTTGCATATCCATGTACTGTTTTACATATTCATATGTATGTATTACTTTAATGTAATGAAAATTTTAAAAGGTAAGAAAACAAAGTAAATATCTACACTCTGTATTTTCTATAAGCAACAAGACCAAGATGAAAAAGAAAGGTATTCCTTTACAAAGTCAGATAGGGAAATGTACTACTATATTTCAATTTTTTAGAAATTGACTATTCTTTAAAAACCAAATAGTTTACCATAGAGATTAACACATCCTTAGCTACAGAAAAGAGGTATCTGTGAAATGCCAGAAATCCCAAAGTAAACTGTACAATAATAAATGCTATTTATTAAAGGTTATTATTATTCAAACTTTGGAGCATTTCAGACACTTTTAGTAATAGTGTTGATGTTTATTTTTCCACAGACTATAATAAACAAAACCACTTATAACATGGTTTATTCTGCAAAGCTGGATATCCATGGGATAAGAATTTGATTTTATCAATTCTACGTGAAACTGCATACATTCAAGTAAGTGACAACCCATTCAATGTACTCAAGAGTACTCAAAATTCGTGACAGAATAGATATAACTGGTCCAAAATGGATTTATATAGAATGTGTTGGCCCTGCAAACACTTAATGGCCAGGAGAGTAAGGGTCAGTCACTAGCATCAAAATCATCTGGGATGCTTATTAAAACTCAGATGTAAGGGCCTCGTCTACAAAAATAGGACTGGCCTGAGAACCTGAATCTTGGCATAGACCCTCGCCGCCGCCCCACAAGTGATTCTTATGCAGATTAAATCTCGAGAAATTGCCTCATATTGTTTGGCTAAGCCAAATAAATATCTTCCTCTCTGAGTGGAATTTTTTGGAGGGGAGAGAGGTGTTTATAAGATCCTAAATACAAGTTTTAGCACAGAACAGATATATCTATCTAAAAAAAGACATATCTTTAGGTCTATTACTAGAATGACAATCTAATCTTATTCACTAGATTAAATAATTATAGAGCAACAAAATGCCAACATACAGCATATTATATGTTTTGTATGCATGCAGTGCTATTTATTTTTTAACATCCAGTTAATCTGTTAGTGCTTAAAAATAGTTGTTTTAGCTCTCTTACTACGAATTGAAATAAGATAAACTGGCCAATAACTGTCAGTATTAACATGAAGCATCTGCACATTTCAGACATTTTTATGAATTTTTAATGTTTTCTAATATAGATTTTATTATAATCTAACATTCAAGCAATCCTCCCACCTCGGCCTCCCAAAGTGATAGGATTACAGGCATGAGCCACAACTTTTTTATTCTACCAAAACAATGGTAAAATATATAGGTGAAAAAGTTTTTACCAAAATGTAATTTATTTTTATGAGCAACAAGGTCCAGATTAATTCATCCTCCAAAACTGAGCTCAGGCATCATTATCTTTCACCTAACCTTGCCTCATGGCCACTTGTTTTCCTCTAGCCCCACAGGCCTGGACTAAGAGGAAATATTCAAACATTTAATAAATGCCTCCTCAACTGAAAAATCAGGAAATACTGGAACCAGAATCTATTCATTCAAAATCTATTTCTTTTGTGCTTACTAACCAAAGCCATTGTCTTTTCCCACAAAAACTACCTTACACTAACTTACAGAAGTGAACAATTAGATATAACAATTAGATTTACAATTAAATGTGATAAGTAGTAAGGTAGCAGGAGTACAGGGTACTTTGAAATTACAGAGAAAGGGTCCCCTATCCTGGTCTAGAGAACTGATAGTAGAGGATAAAGAGAAGTAAACCAGAAAAAGGGGTGAGGGTAGAGTAAATTAGTGTACTCTAGAGTCTAAGCAATGAAAAACCATGGCCCACAAACCTAAGGAAGCAGCTAGGACTGTCTACAGGAGCTACAGAAGCTCAGTGGCAGTAGAGCCTATGGGGAAGCTGCAGAAATGGGTGCCATTAAAAGTTATGTAAGGAGTTTGGCCATTTTTAAGTTAAAAAAAAAAATCACCCAGAACTGTACAATGTAGTCAGGTAACAGAAACACTTCCTAAATTAATTACATACCCCAATAGTATAGCCTATTAAAAAGCATTCATGACTTTTTTCTATTTTAGTCATTAGTTTTTATTAACTATTTTCTCATTTCTCACTGACAATACATTTTCATGGCCTATTTTCCTTTTTATTAAAATATTTTCCTTGTCTCTGTATTGTTATATCCTGGTCATTTGCTCCCATAATTTTCACAAAAGGCCTAAAATGTTACCCTAGCATTGGCAATATATTGAAAGATAATGGTGACAGAATGTTAAGAGTTATAATCCCCTGTTTTCTTAGTGATTCCTGAAGTTTTTAATCAAGAAACCCAAAAAGCATTTGTAAAGGAAGCATTAAATATTTTGGGGGAAAAATAACATTAGGTATCTCATTTGCTCCAAAAGTTAAAATATGATTGTAGAACTGGAATTTTTGAAGGTATTGTGTGTCTAACACAGCTGACATAGCATTATCAAATGGTAAGAGATTCCAGAACACTGTACACATTACATAAGTGATGCCTCTGTTTTCCTCCATTCTCCACTTGCCTTCTTCCAAAAACACAGGCTATTTTACGGGGTGAATTTAATAGGACATAGTGACCATTGTTGATTGCAGTTAGAAACATATCCTAATTCATCTGCTTTTTGTTTCAGCAAACATCATTAAAAAGCTATGTGGTAAAATCATTAGTTTCATACTTAAAGGTCATTAAGAAAAGATTTTAGAAATTCTACTGAATTGGTATCAACAAATGAACTATATGTTAGACCTATCATTAAAGGAAATTCCCTGAGAACTGTTTTCCAGACCTTAGATAATGCCTGTATGACACATTTGGCCAATAAAAGTAGATGAAAAACAGTAGTGCTTTGAAGCATCAGCCAGTAAATGCCACCATGGTTTGCCACAAGTAGGATGCACAACATATCAGACCATAGTTAATTAAAAAAGTTTTTGCACAGTTGAAATATGTCCTGTATTACTTATTTACATACTATACAACTGCTTTTAAACTTTAAGATCTCCACTCCCATCTACAGTAAACACTACTCTGTTTCATCCATTGGTAATGAAATAAGTGGTTACCACTGTTTTCTACTGTAGGGGGAAAAAAAAAGCAAAATTCTGTTTTATTTCTATATTATCTCTATTTCATAGTAAGTTGTTCTAATAACTCTATCTTATGAAAGAACTGAGAGTAAATATAGTGTGCATGAACCTGGGGGGAAACAAAATAACACAGAAAATATTTTATATGGTAGTACTTCTTTGTATAAATTATGTTGAACGGTACTTCAATTTCTTTTTTAATATATGAATGGTCATGTATTATTTAGTTAAGAAGAAAAATATGTGGCAATGGGTCTGACTGACCATGTTGAAATTTATGAAAAATTCTTCATATTCTGTATATCATTATAATATAATATGCAGTATATTGAATTGTTAATTAAAATAGAAAGCCTCTGAAATTTTTTAGGCTGAAAATGCAGGATTTTGCTGTTAAAAAGTATTTCTTCTATACTTATCTAACATTCTGTATAATTTGGGTGAATTAACAAATGTTAGGTACATAAAGGAAAAATACATAGATTTTACTACTTTCCATATTTTTAAAATATAACATACTACTTGACTGTAGCAAAAGCCAGATACCATCATTATAGAATGAATTTCTGGAATAGTAAATATAGAATCTAATAAAAAAGTAATTTTCATTATAAAATTCTATTAGGCATCCTAAGAAGTGATTTTTAATATAACAGAGTACACAATTCCTTACCTGCTGTCAGCTTCTACATTATTTCTACAGTTCCTGGTCTACACATTTGCAATACTAAAGTAGGTATTCGATTTCAACTAAAATAGATGAGGGAGCAAGATGTTTTTTGTCTAGCACTAAAGACGCTGCTACATCTAGCAAAATATTATGTTTTCTTTCCTCTGAAACAATAATTGGCTAATTAAAAACTTGCACAGAAATGATTGTACAGCATTCTTATAAAAGTCTGCCATTTTAAGATTGACTGGGAAAATAGGATATATTCTAGACATCTCATTTTTCTCTTTCTTTTCATTTTCTTCATATTTTTATTATATATGATGGTATATATTATATGATACTTATATATGATGATATATATGATACTTATATATGAGTAAAGGATGATTTTCTTGGATGTTATTAATCATTATGAGCTATCCCTCCTAAAATATTTTGATTTCTACCTTTAATTCAATCTTATGAGATAAGAAGAATTCCCAAATAGGGACTTATATTGAGAGATTTGTTGCTGAAATGAAATTAAATAATTAGAAAATGAATAAAGTATTAAAGTTTTATTAATGCCTACACATTAAACAATTCTATAAATTATTAAAAGAATGAATTCATAATGCAACCTCTATTAATATCTTTTAATTTAAATGTTTATGAACATCTTGACTTAGAAAAATTATAAAGACTTTCACAAAGTTATCTAAATAATGTACTAGATTAATGTTTATCTTAACTATCAATCTCTTTACCTAATCATTAAACTTCTGAAATAATAATTACTTTAGTACATGGAACTAACAGTTCTATAACTATTGACAATTATATTATTTTACCCTTATGGTAAATATTTATGCTTTAACTGACAGAATTTTAACACATAAATCCTATAAGGAAAGTTCATTCTTTGTTACATTTAGAACACTTACCTGTAACTAAAAGCAAAAATTGAAACATTAACAGTAAATCCAAGTGACATACCTCATCTATAAAAGTGAGATTGTTAGGCTATTAGATATGACATTAAGGATTCTCACACATAAATTCAGGAATGTCAAAAATGACACTAAGGTGACTATTCTGCTATTCAACCTCCCATAGGCCAAGGCCAAAGGTGAAACCAAAGAACAGATTTTAGATGAATATCCAAACTGAATCTGTACTTCTATTATTCCTTATAAAGTAATAATCACATTAAAAGTCACAATAAAAACAGCAACAATTTCCATTTATATTACAGTCATGGTGTGCCAGACATTCTATATTTCATTTACGTCTCACTATGGGCCTATAAAGCAGATACTACTGGTGTTCCCCATTCTACAGAGGAGGAAACTGAGTCTTCAAGGGGTAAAGAGATTTGCCTAAGTCACATGGTTAACAATGGTGGACCAAGGTTCAAACTTGGGTACTGAGAAGATACTTCTCAGAACTGAAACCTAATTTTCAGGAAATAATACAAGTCTTAAATAAGAGTCAACATAAGTAAAATCATTCTCAATTAGGCAAGTCAATATTTTGGTGGGGATAGAGTTCTCAAATTTCCTAGGGGAAAGGGGCAAACTTCTGACCCCAAGAAAAATAAAAGCAGTTCTGGAAGCCAGCACTGTGCAGGACCCTGCTATATGCAGGAAACCTGGGATCTTTAAATTGTGTCCTGTACTACACCAGAGAGTTGTATGGATCCAGTGAGGGACTAGTTAAATTTTAAAGACTCTCAACACACTCATGTGAAGAGTTTAAAATGCCTAAATAAAATTCCTACACAGACGTTTACTTACTTTTTTCAGAGTTAAGAGTACGCAAAAAACCACAAAGGACTAAGTTCTATATACTCAACCAAAAATTAAAATTAATATGGCTCTTGTAATAGAGCAATGAATAGTTACTTAAAAGCAAAAGAACTGATTAATGAGTTACTACAGAAACATGGGAAATGAGTAAAATAAATTCTGATAATGGAATTAACACCTGTGTGTGTGTTTTCTGCAGATGTTACACCATTGCCAGTGATATGAGAATTCTCCAAGTGACTACGTAGTATGTCGTAAGTCAGAAGTCAAGACATATTTGCATTATGACTATTAAATGTGGAAAATGGTAAGCAGGAGTAAACCTCCTAAATTATAAGTCAAATTGTCTCACTCCTTTAGTTAAAGCCCTCCAATGATCTCCCATCGCAATTAGAATAAAATCAAAAGTCCTTATGGTGGCTTGCAAGGCTTTAGGATATGACTCCTGCCAAACTCTCTGATCTCATTTCCCTCCTCTCTTTCCCCCCCTCCCCAGAACTCTCCAATCAAAGTGACCTTCTTTCTGTCTCTCCTTTATGCCAAGCTCTTGCTCATAACAGGTCTCTTATATTTGATTTTCCTTTTGCTTACAACAGTCTTCCTCCATACCTTTACCCGACATGAGAACAGGGACATATATGTTTTATTCACATCACCCATGCCCAGCACTATCCCTAGGTGCACAGTAAACATTCAATAGTATTTACTGACTGACTGAATGAATGAATCCATGAATGATTAGTATCACTCCAAGGTCCACCCTGACCCTAGTTTCTGTGGCAGACACATAGATGTGATACTTAGATCACCCTTCAACAAAGAACACACTGCCCAACTGCAAGGAATATGATTAGCTGACAGCCTCCAGCTGTTAGCTTCTTCTATTGAGTTTGCCTCAGCTTTTCACCCAAGGGCATACTCCTCTTGGAGAAGACCACAGCCAATACCTGAATAATGGTGGTAGCAGGGCCTAGTCATTTCCATCCAATGCAGGACTCCTCCAATAGCCTTTGTTCCAAGATCCCTGTTGGATTAGCAGAGACTCTGGCACATCAACTTCACAATGTATGACTCTTCCTTTCCAATCCTGCTCCCACCCTTTTCACAGGTGTTACTCCACAGTAAACAGTTTGCAGTCCTAACTCCACCTAAGGGTTTGCTTTCTGCAGAACCTAACCAGCACTGTTTCCATTTCAAAAATCACTCCTTTTACCTACAAATAAAAATGAGCATTTTTTAACAGTACACAGAGAATTCATTGTGTATGAAACATCTGATGAAAGAGCTACCACCACCCCCAGCCCCCAATAACATATACACACACACAACACACCCCTAACCACAAAATGTCAACTCTTCCATGAAGCCTTCAAATACAATCATCTGATCTTTTCTTGTGGCTCTTCCTTTTGAACATCTAGCAGTTCTTATCGCACTATTATAGTTATATGCTTATGTGTCTGTTCCCCTATTAACAATGGAGCTCCTTCAGACTGTGCCTTCCTCACATTAATAACCTCAAATGACTTATAATGTACCTGGTAGAAGTAAGAATGTTCAATAAATTTCTTGATGAAGAAAGGAAATGACCTAAAACAAGAGTGAATTTAAAAATAAAACTTTAAAAGCCCATGGTTTTTACATATAGTTTATATAAATTTTATCTGTGAGGTTGAGTAACTGTGGCCAGCATATTCTAGCTCCAAATAGTCACATGTTCTACAAATAAATTTATTCTTCTTAGTGAATAAAATGTATTTTGTTTTCAAGAGGCAGTCATTAATGTTAAAATTGAAAGCTACTAGGCAATTTAGAGGCCTATTCATTTTGAACTTTTTAGAACACTTCCTCACAAATAACATATTAGTTACCAAGGAAAAATGAAACACTGGTTTTTACAACTCATTAAATTTCTTTTCAACTTCATACAACTTGTCAGTTCTCAATTACACCCTCCCGGGACAAAAATCAGGCCAAACATTCCTAGTACATAAGCATAAAAGTAATCCATGAAAAACATATGCAAAAACATAAAGTGTCTGTGAGAAAAGTATTTTATGAATTACAAAGTTTTAATTTTGAGAATTAACAGATAAAGCATATTAATTTTTTTTAATTCACTGTGTTAAAATGGATAAGCAGTATTACTCCTCCACCCAGTAATCACAGAATAGGTGAACAATTTAAAAATCCAAGTATTTTAAAGGCAGGCTAAGCTTCCCATAGGAAATAAAAGTGGAAATGAATCCAAGGGAGAAAATGGCCTGGTTCCACACCCTTAAAATTGCCTACAGCAATGCATCAAAAAATAAAATAAGCCCCCTGAGCCTGGGTCAGCAGCATAGTGTTACAACTTAAGCATTGGGTCATCAATGGCAATGGTAGGCTGATTAATGGTTGAGGTAATATATTTACTTACTGTAGTAAGGAACTGTGTAACAGTACCGCCAACAGTACAAAGAGTTCTTGTGTGGATATCATGTACAAAGAAATATTATAAGCATCTACTATTTATATTTTAATACTGAAATGTGAAACATACCAGAACAGTTTAAGTAATGAAATAAACACAAATAAACTATAAATATTAATAGTTCACTTGTTAAAAAATAAAACAGAATTTCATTTGGCAATCTACTAATTATATTTTCCAACAAAAAACACCTCATTTTTACTATTCATTATTAAAATCTGATTCTAATTGAAACAACCTCTGTCTAAAAGATGAAGGCAAAAGTAAAATGTTAATATTGAAAAGGCAATTTTTCAAATAATTAGGCCACTCTTAGATATAAATAAAATCTTCTAAATTTATAGCATTAATAGGTTAAATATAACAATTTGTCTTTATATTTAACAGGCAGTTCCAATTAGTGAAATAAACATGTATGAATTATGTGATATATATTACTATTCTGAGCTCTTGGGAAACCTATTTTGAAATTAACCAAGAAAACAAACAGAGAGGGGAAGAGTTTTCCTATGTGTGTTCCCAGTGCCTGGCAGAGAGACTAATATACAACAATGTCTATATATATTTACTGAATGAAAAAATTAATGAATATTAGGTCAAGATCAGTTTCTTTTCTTAAGGATAAAAAAAATCTCTTGTTCTCACTCATACATAGTAGCTAAAAAAACTGACCTCACGGAGATAGAGGGTAGAAGGACAGGTACCAAGGGCTGTGAGGGTGTGTGAGTACGGCTTGGAGGAATGAAGAGAGGTGGGTCAATGGGTACGAACATACAGTTAGAAGGTGTCAGTTCTAATGTTTGACAGCAGAATAGCATGACTATAATTAGCAACAATTGTATATTTCAAAGTAGCTAGAAGAGAGAACTCAAATGCTCCCAACACATAGAAATGATAAATATTCAAGGTGATGGATGTCCCAAATACCCTGTCTTGATCATTACACATTCTATGCACACAACAAAAGATCAGAGGTACCCCATAAATATATAAAATATCAATCAAGGTATCAATAAGAAAGTCGTTAATCAGAGAAAATGAATGATTTCTGAAAATCATTATACCTATAACATATATTTCAGGCAAGATTGATACTAAAAATCATTATCCAAAGGACAATGTCCAAGAGTTATAAAAAGCATCCCTACCTTTGACTCAATATTTCTACTCTTAGAAATTTTTGCAGGAAAATAACATTAAAAAATATCAACATGTATGAAGATACAAAATGCTTTACCTAATAAAAGTAACCCACCTAAACTTAAAGTGTTAATGATTTCCGAAAAAACTGACTCAGTGGAATAATATTAAATAATTCAATTAAAAAATGTTTAAGGCATATACTATACACGTCGTGCTAGACAGCACACTCTGGGAACTTAAAAGATGCACGCCTACTTCAGTCTGAAGGATATGAAGCTTTCAGCTACATCTTAATGAAAAAGAAGTTAAGCAGACAAGAAAAAGAAGTGGTTATGAGGGTAGGAAAGATGTTCCAGGAAGATGCAATAGCATGTGCAACAGCAAGGAGGCATGAAAGACTATTTGTGTTTGGGCACACTACAAGTAGTTCGGTAGTTCAAAATAGCTAATGAAAGGGGCTTGAGGAAGATGTTTGCCGTGGTAAGTCTGAGAGGAGGTCATAAACTGTCCATGTACCAACATGGAAAGAAGTTTCAATTTTATCTTAAGGACAAATGGGACAACCACTGAAGGGCGTAATCAGAATTCCATTTTGGAAAGATCATTGAGGCTGCAGTGGAGAGAATGAATTGCCAAGAATAAGAAAGGACTGGGAGAACACTTCGAAAGGTATAACAACAGTCCCAGTTGAAAACAAAGGCACAGTAACACAAGCAGAGAGGCTAGGAAGATTTAGGAGGAAGAAAGAACACAATGATCCTCAAGATGTTGACAGGAGAGAATGGTATGTTAAAGACAATTCCTAAGTGTTTTCCATAAAACAATCAGTGAATAGTGATAGCATTATCTATGATCAGAAAATAAGAGTTAAGTTGCATTCTGAATATAGTTTTAGATACCTTGGCATATCCAAATGAAATTAACAATTTCAGGAAGAAGTTCTGGGCTAGGGAATTAAATGAAGCAATAGCCAGTGTATGGCTTGTAGCTGAAGCCACACAGGAGGAAAAGATTACTCAAAGGACTTCCTCAAGGTCAAGGATAAAAGACAAAGGAGAAGAATCCACAGAGGAAGAATAGAGTTCTAGACATGTCTTATGTGGACTCAGGAAGATTAAAACTACAAAACATATACTTGATTCATCATCAAAGCTAAGTAGACAGTCGACATGTGCATCATTCTAAGACATTTCTCTGTGACAGAAAAGAGGAAGATAAAATGAGAGCTTGAGAGGGACTTAGAATCTTAAAAAAATTTTGTCTATTTTTCACAATGAGAGGACAATGAGAGTGTACGTGACCACCAAAAGAGAAATTTTAAAACATATTACGAACAGAAAAGCATAACATAAAATGGTACATATATAATAAATAAAATCATGTAAAAATTTATTTTTAAAGATGAGTTGGAAGGGAACATGGAAAATTAAAAAGTCATGTTATACTTGTATTTTTTCCTTTTATGATTTCCTTTAATGTTATACTACACTTTTATAATTTAAAAATGAGTAAAAAGAAAATAACCACTCTTTATACATCTCCCCCCCAAATCCCATCAGAATGTTAATATAATTAGGTACAGATAGCCTTATGATTAATAACTTAATGAAAAATATACTAGTAATTCAATCCTAATTTTCTAATAATCATTTAATCTAATTTTAAAATGTGCATTCCTAAAAGGGATCTGGTGGTTTCTAAACATCTCAGTATTATAAGACTTCCCATGTCTCACTAAACTTGGAAAATATGAAGTAAATGACATATTAACTTGAACAATCATAAAAATGCTTAGAAAGTAAAAGGCTCATTTAATGAAAAAAACTTAGAAATGTTTCCATATGTTTCTATGAAGTATTCTTTTCCCACTAAATGAACACAGTCAAGATTTTATTTCTGGCTTTGTTTCAGAAAAAAACCCATCTGCATAGTACAGCACTTACAAGCACATCTCAGTCATGCAATAGTTATGTCACAGCTCATATATCAAATAAAAATCACATTCAAGCCCACACAACCTCACAGACCCAAAGTCTTCCTTTCTATTAAGAGTATTCCTGAGAGGGCCCTCATTGCACCTCGCTGCAGATGTCACATGACTTTTGTTGGGAAGTTAAATCCTAAAACTAAAATATCAAACAGTTTGGAACACAGTTGTGAATGACCTAAAAATCTAACTTTCACTAGTTATAAACTGTGAATATTTCCTCTTCACAGAAGCAGGTGCAGAAGTGGTGAAAAAACTTACTATACTTCAACACTTTTTCTTAAAATAGAGTATTATCTTATTACATCAAAAACAATGTTCATTTAACACTTTAATCTTGATAGATTCTTTGAATGCATCTCTATTTAATTCCATCTATGTGTACGTGGAAATGTGCACGTGGAAACGTGTACATGTTCATTATAGATTAGAAATATACTATCTAGAACAGTTTTTACAAACTTCTTGTATTTGTGTATCAACTACCCTATCCATGCATCCTTTGTACTATTATTTACTTAATGAAGTAGCAGTTCTCACACAGTGGCTAGGAAGTCGGACACGTGGATTGATCCAGCTCTGCCACTTACTAGACCCATAACCAAGAGCAAGACTGTTCATCTCTCTGTGCTCCAGTGTCTCAGTTTCCCATTCGTACAATGGAGATAATAACAGTACCTTCTCAAAACTGTGGTGAGGACTACATGACTCAATAGACATTAAGCACTTAGAAGAGTGACTGGCACATGATAAGCACTCAATAATTAATATTATTACTAATATTTCTTTAAATTTACCCATAACTTTTAAATTTTTACTTGACAACAAATTCATTTTATGAGCAAACTTTTATTCCACCATTATCTTAAGCAATAATATCTGAAATAGTGTATATAACGTGGGACATATTTTTACTAATATACATTAAAATAAGTGATTTTTAAAATTAAAAAGTTTCCCACATACTACTTAAAATCATCTCCAGTACCAACAGTGATATATATACTAATAATGAACACTCAATAATACATAAAGGCCATCTTTTATAATAGACATTAAAAACTATTTGCCTCTTAAAAACACTAAGATGTATGAAAACGAAACACTCACACAGTATATTCAAAGGAAATGGAGAAATTTAAATAACTGACAGCCTATGATAAGTATATTGCTAAGTATTATAAGAAAAATACACAATGCTTTCTGTGTGGAAAGAGTATTAGAAAAGAAACAATTCAGTGTCACTCAACGAATTATTGTCATCCTGTTCCATTCTAGTTTTTAAAATCCCACTGGTTTTTCTTTCCATCAAACTAAATTCCTTCTAGTTTTAATTCATTTCTTTTCTTTATAGTATTAGAAAACCCTATTACCTTTCATAAAGTCATGAAATAATCCGAGAGATTTGATTATTGCCATTAATATAATTATTAACAGTAAGCACCAATTACCAAGCCAGCCAATGTGATGAATACAATTCATCACAACCAAATCATGAAAAATTTATTTGTATTTTACAATGAAGAAACTATAAATTTCAAGAATCTAAGCAACATGCCCAATATACCACAAGCAGTAAAGCACAATAGTGGGGATGGATTGGAGAGAAAGTTGCATGGAGCTTGAATTTAAACCATAAGGCACTGACTATGCTAGTGAATTAGGAGACAGCCAAGAATATGTTGTCCTTCAAAGTACTCATAAGTTAATGACATCTATGTTTCACTGATGAAAACACTTTTGGTATTCCTCATTCACAATTACATTTATGGCCTACAGTTCATTCTTTTGAATTGTCCCAATGACAACAAATCTTAATCACCTGAGGCATCAGTCTGACTATTTGAAAGAAAGAAATACCATTCAGAGTGAAGCAGTGGATAAGGTAAGTGACACTGGATTTCAAAAATATCTTTATATTTTAACACAGGGTATGACTCTGGATACATTCTTGAAATCATCCCTGCCTCTCAATCTTTAGAAGAAAAGGAAATGTGTATAAAAAGCTAAGGTACCGATTTCCTCAAGTGGCAGCAACACTGGCTACAAAAACAATTTCAGAGAAGTTTTTAAAATCTGAGAACATGGCAGTTTCCACGGACTGGAAAGTATTAGCCAAAAGAATTACTTGGAAAAGCAACAGTCATTTAGATGAATAAATTCTGTTTTCTGTGCACCAGAATAAGCTTCAAAGACATATACTTTGTTTTTATTTTTCAAGACCTATTTTATGATTTTATACAAAATCTTTCCTTTGTCTAAATTTATGGAGTATAAGTGTAATTTTGTTACATGGATATACTGTAGAGTGGTAAAGTCAGGGCTTTTAGCGAATCCATCATCTGAATAATATACATTGTACCCATTAAGTAATTTCTCATCATCCCCCCCCACCCGCCCCTCTCCACCCCGCCAAGTCTCCACTGTCTATCATTCCATGCTGTGTGGCCATGTGTACACATTAATTACCTTTCACTTGTAAGTGAGAACATGCAGTATTTGCCCTTCTATTACTGAGTTGTTTTCACTTAAGATAATGGCCTCCAGCTCCATCCATGTTGCTGCAAAAGACATGATTCCATTCCTTTATATGGCTGAATAGTATTCCATTGTGTGTGTGTGTACACATACATACACACAGACACACACACACATACACCCCACATTTATCCAATCATCTGCTGATGGATACTTAAGTTGATTTGATATTTTTGCTACATGTTGCTCAATAAACATACAAGTGAGTACGGGTATCTTTTTGATACAATTATATCTTTTCCTTTAGGTAGATATAACCCAGTAGTGGTTTGCTGGATCAAATGGTAGTTCCATTTTTGATTCTCTGAGAAATCTCCATACTGTTTTCCATACACGTTGGACTGATTTCCAGTGTATAAGCATTCCCTTTCTCTACAACCTCACCAACATCTGTTATTTTTTTACTTTTTAATAACAGTCATTCTTATTGGTGTAAGGTGATATCTCATTGTAGTTTTAATTTGCATTTCTCTGATGATTAGTGACGTTGATGTTGAACATTTTTTCATATGCTGGTCGTATATACATCTTCTTTTGAAAAGTCTATTCATGTCCTTTGTCTACTTTTTACTGGGATTATTGGTAGTTTTTTATTATTGAGTTTCTTGTAAATTCTGGATAGTAGTCCCCTATCAGTTGCATAGTTTGCAAATCTTTTCTCCCATTCTGCAGGTTGTCTATTCACTGTGTTGATTATTTCTTTCACTGTGCAGAGGCTTTTTAGTTTAATTAAGTCCAATTTGTCTATTTTTGTTGCCTAAGCTTTTGAGATCTTAGTCACGAATTCTTTGCTTATACCAATGTCTGGAAGAGTTTTCCCTAGGTTTTCTTCTAGCATTTTTATAGTTTCAGGTCTTACATTAAGTCTTTAATCCATCTTGAGTTAATTTTCATACCTGGTGAGAAATAGGGATCTAGTTTCATTCTTCTGCATATGGCAATCCAATTTTCCCAGCACCATTTATTGCAACAGGTGTCCTTTCCCCAGTGTATGTTTATGTAGAAAGACATACTCTTTAGAGAATAGTTATTAAAGCTTCTGACTTTAAAAAAAAGGGGAGGGGACTTTTTTTTTGAGACGAGGTCTCACTCAGGTCACCCAGGTTGAGAAGGCTGGAGTGCAGTTGGCATGATCATAGCTCACTGCAACCTCAAACACCAGCATTCAAATGATCCTCCTGCCTCAAGCCTCTAGAGAAGCTAGGACAACAGGCACATGTCACCATGCCCAGCTAATGTTTCTTATTTTTGATAGAGATGGAGTCTCACTATGTTGTCAGACTGGTCTCAAACTCCTAGCCTCAAGGGATCCTTCTGCCTTGGCCTCCCAAAGTGCTGGGATTACAGGCATAAGCCACTGCACCCAGCCGATATTTCTCAGTTAAAATTTTTTTTGATTTTTCTTCATCTTCAATCAGCTTATCTGAAATCTGTTCAGTATTTTAAAATCTTTTTTTTTTTTTGAGACAGAGTCTTGCTCTGTTGCCTGGGTAGAGTGCCGTGGTGTCAGCCTAGCTCACAACAATCTCAAACTCCTGGGCTCAAGTGATCCTTCTGCCTCAGCCTCCCAAGTAGCTGGAACTACAGGCATGCACCACCATGCCCGGCTAATTTTTTCTATATATTTTTAGTTGTCCAGCCAATTTCTTTCTATTTTTAGTAGAGATGGGGTCTCGCTCTTGCTCAGGCTGGTCTCGAACTCCTGAGCTCAAATGATCCTCCCTCCTCAGCCTCCCAGAGTGCTAGGATTACAGGCATGAGCCACCGCGCCCGGCCTTAAAATCTTTTTTAATGTGTAATCAGCAATACTGCTCAAAATTCTGATTAGTAAAGAATAACATTAAAAAGAATTTATC